>NSDO01000131.1:0-15953 GCA_002286825.1 Lagenidium giganteum
CCCAACAATGAGGTGCTGCTACAGGCTCGCTTCTTCGGAGCAAAGCAAGGAAAGCGCTCTTTGCATCAATACGTGCAAGAGATGCGCTCGCTGTTTGCATCTATCACGCAACATCCGTTAACGGAGTCGGCGAAGGTGCCAGCATTCTTGAATGGCCTCCGTCAGGGACCTGCGCGCCAAGCGTTGTATCGCAAGGTTCCCTCGACGATGGAAGAGGCCATATCAATCGCCTTCGTTGAGGCGCAATCCTTCAACGTTGGTCGCGGTGATCAGTGGCAGCCGCGCCGGCTGGGCGCCACAACGGACCGACACCAATGGACCTTGGTTCGGCCGAGATCGTCTGCTTTAACTGCGGACGCGGTGGGCATATGAAGGCCCAGCGTCGCAGTAAAGCCAAGCCAAACGATGCTTCCAACCAGCGCAACGGTGGCAAGCAATCGAGCCCAAGGCCGAGCGGCAAGACCCCATACGCCAAGCGTAGTGGTGGTCAGCCCGCGTCGGCGGGAAACGGATCACGACAGTAGGCGCGGGACGCCCTACTGTGGAGGACTCCGAGGCGAACCCGGCTTCGCGAGTCAAATGCGCGGGTAGCCTAGTCCCGGAGGAATCCAAGAATGGGTCCTCGAGTGCACTATTGGTCTACAGCGCCAAAGTGAAGGGGTACGACGGCGTGATGGCGCAGCTTGTGGATTCAGGCGCCTCACAAAATTTCGTATCGAGTTCGGTGCTCAAGCAGCCGCCGAATCGATGAGATAAGCTTCTCCGTGACGGAAAGCGGGAAGATGTGGCCGTGCGGCTTGCCGACGGCTCACTTGTGAAGAGTAAAGGCATTACAGTTGTGATTGCCTTCGAGTTTGGTGAATTCTCATGCGTCGAGAAGTTCATCGTCCTAGATATGAAGAATCGATACGATCTCATTCTAGGGATGCCTTGGCTTGCCAAGCATCAACCGTGGATCGATTGGCGTACGCGCGCCATCGGCAGCTCGTCTCCAGCCTCCGAGGAGGTGAAGCAAATGCGAGATCGAGCTCACGCACTCCACGTGATGATGGATGCCGAGGATCCAGCATGCCAAGAGGCATTGCTTGGAAATGAGGCCGGTGAGCCCATTCCAGTTGGTTGCAAGGACAGTGATCCTGCAGCAGAGTCTTGCGAGGACCGTGAGCCCGCAGAAACTAGATCCGTGGGGTGTGCGAGCGCCAAGGCTACGCGTCGCAACCTCAAGGGCATTCTGAAGAAGATGCCGGCGTCGGGACGCACCCAAAAGAAGGTGAGATTCCCAGACGACCATCTGCCTCATTCAGAGAGCAGAACGACGCCAGCAGATGGAAATCGCGGGAACGATTCCATTGCGGCAGAGATACATCCTTCGGCGGACGCGTCGAGGAAGACAGATGGGGATCGCAGCAACGATTCCACTGTGCCCAGAGAGGAACCTGCGGGTCCGGGCGGGAATGCAGTGGTTGCCGAGGAGCAAACCATGCTTCCGACATCTGCGGAGGCGATTGTCAAGCTCCCCGAGATGGGTTGGAAACTCTTCCTCATGGAAATGAAGGAAGGAGGCATCGAGGAGATAGCTATTCCCGTGCCAGCCAGAATGGCTGAGCTGTACGCTTCGTCGACGGCTGACGATAGCGTTCTTGAGACAGACAAGCAAAGGCGCTTTGCTGCTCAGGGTTGGGATGCACTGCGGGGCAGTCCTTATTTCGATATCCTGTGGAAACACCGGCGTGTGTTCCCGGATGAAGTGCCGAGCACCCTTCCAAGGGACAGGGGCATCAGGCACGAGATCGACCTCGAAGCTGGTACGAAGTACTGCGTAACCAGGCAATGGCCGCTGCCGAAAGAACAAGTCGAGTTCTTTGCCAAGCGAGCCGCAGCGGGTCAAGTGAGGGAGAGCAAGTCCCCTCACTCGAGCCCGACCTTCTGTGTGAAGAAGGCGACGGGAGGTTGGCGCGTAGTTCACGCTTACAACAAGCTAAATGCGGCCACCATCCCAGCCCAAACACCAATCCCTCGGAAAGACGTGCTTGTCGACGGCATGGCCGGATCGACCGTCTATTCCAGTCTGGATTTGACGGATGGGTTCTACCAGACACTCATGAGGAGTTCTGATGTCCCAAAGACGGCAGTCAGCACCCCAAGCGGAATGCTGTGGGAGTGGCTAGTGATGCCGCAAGGGTTGAAGAATGCACCAGCGACGTTCAATCGCTTGGTTACGCATCTTCTGCGTCCACACCGTGCCTATGCGCCGAGTTACTTTGACGACATTTTCGTCCACAGTAAGGCGGAGGCGTGCGTGTCAGACGTCGACATGCACAGGCGCCACTTGGACGCACTGTGGCAGTGTCTTGAGGACAACGGCCTATACTGCAACTTAAAAAAGTGCGTATTTGGCGCGTCCGAGATCCCTGTCTTGGGTTGCTACGTTGGCCGCAATGGCGTACGAGCAGACCCTGAGAAGGTAAAGGCAGTCGCAGACTGGCCARKCCCTCGCAATCCAAAGGATTTGCGCAAATGGTTGGGGCTTGCGAACTACTTGCATAAGTACAGCAAGAATTACGCAGAGCTTGCCAAACCATTGACAGATCTGCTCAAGAAAGATGCAGTCTGGGTTTGGGAGGAAGCACACGAGGATGCGTTTCAAGCTGTAAAGCAATCCCTCGTCGAGGCACCGGTATTGGCATTGCCTGGTAAAGCCAAACCGTTTAGCGTCGTGTGCGACGCAAGCGACTTCGCAATCGGCTGTGCGCTGATGCAGAAGGATGAGAATGATCGCGACCGCGTCATCTAATATCAATCCCGCTTGCCGGGTGCACCCGACACTAGCGAGTCCATCATGGAAGCCTTGGCGGATCTTCGCCGCGCACAGCCTTGGCGAGACTACTGGCTTTTCCGCCCGCAGAAGCATCCCATCCGTACCAACCCCAGGCTCGTGAACATCTTCCACCCAAGTCCAGCAGAAGATCTTGCCGGACACGATCCCAGTAGTGACAGCAGTTCCGCCATCTGAATATGCCGTCTGATATCTTCCCTTTCTTGAGATGTAATGATTCAATACATGTAATTTGACCTCGACTTCATTTGTCCGGATTCCAATATCTGCTGCGCCAGTCTAAGCCAAATCGCCAGTATCTGGGCAGTATCTGAACATGAACCGGACCAATCCGCCACAATCCACCAACATCGACGAAGATGGACCCAAATCTCGACCGATCTCGATCAATCTCGATAGAGAGGAGCATATCCGCGCTAATCTCTGGTCGCAGACCCAGTCCAACCCCAATCTTGGCAGATTACACCACAAAATCCCCAATCTCATTCCCGCGACTCACCAATCGAGCACCAATCTTGGCAAATCGAGGCAAGAACGCCGAAATCTCACGTAATCGACCGCGTTGAGCGCGTGCATACACCCCAATCTCCCTTCCGACAACACCGTCGAACATAAATCTTGGCCGATTGTGGCATATATGCCAAAAAGCTCCAGCAATCTGCTCACCCGCGACCCTGAACATCTCTTGAAAACCACGCAACAACACCAATCCGCCGCAATCGACCACCAGAGGCCATGCCAGGGCACCAATCTTCGGTGACTGGAGCATATCTGCCCCAATCGCTTGTGCTCTGACCGCTGACGGCTCTAATCGTCCCGTGGCATCTCCATCTCGACCGCACGCAACCTGTGACGCCCCCTGTTCCGTTCATGGAACTCAAAGAGCAGGGCACCACAGTTCAGTCCGTCTCTGAGACCCAGCTCGGCTGAGAGCCTACCTCGGCCCAAGCGAACCAAGTATTCGCGCTTGCGACGGCCGAATCTGGTCGGATTTGACACTCGCATGTCCAAAATGTCGTTAACTTCATAGATTCCATCTTCGGCATCCGCCTGCCAAGAATCTTGCGGAAGCAAGGCTTCATCGAAGTCAAATCTTCCGTAATCTGGTGCTTGGAGAGCTTCTGTGGGTCGATCGGGATACTCCCGTCGCAGTAATCTGCATTCTGTTCCCGCAATCTCGAGTCGACAGGCGTGATCTTCGATCATCTCCGACACTCGGAAGGGACCATGCCACAAGTGTGCCAATTTCTTGGCAAATCCCGGGCGAACACGGTCCAGGAAGACCCACACTTGACTCCCCACCTCAATCTTAGGATCTGGCGAAGCAATGCGCGTAGCAGCAGCAGCTCGAGCGTCGGTCGCATCTTTGACTAGCTTGTTGGCTTGAGCACGTGCATGCATGTACGATCGCTGGATTCCGAATCTCCATCGACGTGAATCTGCATCTTGAGCATCAATCTGGGCAATTCCGAGCGTGGACTCGATCGTTGTACGCGGATCCCATCCGTGCACGAGGAAGAACGGTGTTTCATTGCGCGTTGTGTCTACTGCTGTGTTGAGGGCGAAGCCCAAGCGCTCAGCGTAATCGTCCCAATCTCGCTGCTCCGGGTCCGACACGTATATCTTCATCGCGCGTGTGATGGTCTGGACTTTCCGTTCAGCCATCCCGTTGGCCTGCGGTCTGTAGGCCAGCGTCGCACGCTGCTTTTGGCCCATGAGACGGTTGAACTCGGTGAAGAAATCTGACATAAATCCGGCTTCTCGGTCATGTCGAATCTGCTCGCTGGCACCAAATCTCCGAAACACGGCTTCTTCGTAGATAGAAGCCACCGTCACCGCCGTCCTGGACGCGCTGGCTTGACATATCGCGAAACCGGTGTGCAAATCTACAAAGAGCAGGAGCTCTGTGTTGCCCCGATACGACTCGGGGAGTGACGGGATGAAGTCCATCGCGATAATCTGGAACGGATACACCGCAACGAGGTTGCCTGGTGACGGAATCAGCAGATTTGGTCTTCCTTTCGCAGTCTCACAATCCAGGCAGCTGGTGACAAATCTGTAGCAGCTCTGGTACATCCCACGCCAGTAGAAGTGCTGGCGTAATCTCGCGAACGTACGCACGATGCCTTGATGTCCTGACTCCAAGGTGGCGTGGTAGTGATGAAGCAAATCTTGCTGGAGTGTCGTAGGCACAACCACTCGAATCTGCAGACTATCGGCCGAATCTTCGCTCTGGCCACGTCGCTCAGCTCCAATGTAGTTGAGGCAATCGCGTTGATCGATCAGAAACGAATCCGAGGTCTTCTTGCAATCCCGAAGCTGTTCTTCCGTCAAATCTTCAAAATCTCCACGCAAGAACCTCTTCATCGTGCAAATCCACAGTTCTTCGTCTTGCGCGACGCGAATCCGCCTCCATCTCTCCTCGACGAGGTCGAGAGGGCCATTATCTCGCTGGACCCACGTGCCATTTCCATCACCTGCCTGGAAATCTTGAGATATCTTGTCAGGAGTCTCAATATCTGGCGATTCTATGTCAGATACCGTGGTATCGCGACCACTACGAGTGACCGACATCACTTGAGACGCCGAAATCTTGCGATTCGCACCTGAATCTGGGGAGATCTCTCGATTGACACTTGCATCTGGGGAAATCTCCTTCGAGGCGTCTAATCTGACACAATCGGGCGAAGTCTCGTCTCCTGAGGCATCTTCGCCAACGAGAACGTCCAAAATCTCGGGCAAACGGTTCAAGGTGACGAGATCTGAGACGATATCTTGGGCCAGGGCTCCCAATCCTTGGCCCCGCTGCATCGCTTGGCCCGCCAGCAAATCTGCCGGCTGGTTAAACTCGCGCTTCATGTGCAAGAACTGGATAGACGAAAATCTTGTGAAAAGTTGCTCGACTCGCATCTTCAACACCTTCAACGCTGGCGTGTTGCACGCCATATCCCCGCGTAGTTGCCGAATCACCAGATTCGAATCTCCACAGAGGATGACATGCTTGACGCCTTGTGCCGCAGCCAGCTCTAATCCCAGGAACGCACCTCGGTATTCGGCTTCGATAACCGTTGCTTCTTCGACGAAGGCCGAACGCGCATCTTTCAGGAGCCATCCGTCCAATCTCCACAGAATCCCTGCAAATCCGCCCCCTGCGCGCTTCGGCTTGGCTGATCCGTCGAAGGTGATGACAAACATCGTCGCCCCCGGTACTCGTCTTGGAATCAGCGGCGCATTGTGCTGTCGGGCAGTCTTCCGTGGTCGAATCTGCTCCAAACCAGCATCGGTGACAGATCTGGGCGCGATACTGGCGGCCAATATCCCCAGAATCTCGTCTTCACCCTTCTCGGCCTTGACGAAAATCATCTCCCAGGGAGATAACAACGCCGACCACTGGCTTAGACGACCCTGGAATGCTTTGGTCTTCAATATCCAGCTCAAGGTCGAAGTTCTGGTGATAATCTTGATCTTGTGGCCCACCAACATGGTGTGGCACTCATCTAGCATCCGCAGAAGGGAGATTATCTCCTTTTCCGCTGRATGATATCTCAGCTCGTGATCCTTCAGAACTCGACTGCAGAATCGCACTGGCATGTAGATTCCCTCGTAATCTTGGACCAACGTTGCCGCAACCGCCCAATCGCAAGCATAGGTGATGATCACTGGCTCGGAATCTGGCACAAAGTGTCGCAATACCGTGGCGGCAACAATCTGGTCCTTCAGCACTTGAAACGCCACCTTGGCCCTCTTGATGTGCTCAATCTCATCTTCTGTCCTTGTAATCGGCACATCTGTCGACAAATCTCGGTCCCTGAGTTCGTATAGAATCGCTGCGTGGACTGCAAAGTTCTGGATGAAGCGGTTGTAGTAATTCAGTGAACCGAGGAACGACTGGAGAGCCTTTAGCGTCGTAGGGAACGGCAAATCTCGAATCCCAGCCAAATCTTTTGGCTTCGTGGCAATCCCTTCAGGAGAGATTACGTGCCCGAGCTGCTCCACCGATCTCTTGCCCCAAGCACTCTTGGGTACAGATATCGACAGATTCCATCGATCACAGGCATCCATGAATCGATCAACCTTGGAGCAGAGATCATCCCATGTTGGAGCTGGGATTACGATATCATCGATGTACGATCTGCGTCCGAGAATTGATGGCGCGTTGGGATCTGCTGAAATCCCGCCTTCAAACACATCCTTGACAATATCTGGACAATCGGACGCTGGTGGAATCAGTAGGAATCCGTAGCGCGCATTATCGACCAATCTCGGGTACAACTAGGGCGCATTCTTGGGTCCAACGGCATCCTCGTCCACTGGAATAGCCCAAAAGGCGTGATGAACGCGGATATCTGCTTTGCGCGTTTGGTCATGGAGATTACCCAAAGTCCGCTGGCCATATCTAGGGAGCAGAACCACATCGCCATCTCCAGATTCTCCAGTAAATCTGGGACTAGCGGCATCGGGTACACCATCAGGCGTGTCAAAGCGTTGACCATCCGGTAATCGATGCACAAACGGATATCGACTCCGTTCTTCTTGATCACGATGACGATGGGTGAGGCCCACGGCGACGTGATATCTCGATAATCCCGGCAGCGAGCAATCCCTTGAGCAGCTGGAACACCTTCTCCAGGTACTGTGGAGGCACCTTCCGCACGCGTTGGGCAATCGGGCGCGCATCGCCAACATCGATGTCGCAAATCGCGCCGCGAGCTGGAGTTGGCAGAGCATTTCCCTTGCCGATGAACAGGTGCTTCCTCTTCCACAGGATATCTCGTAATTTCTTGATCTCTTCTGCCGTGTTCACCGTTGAATCTCCGASATYTAGAKYTTYTGYTGTCACATCTTCCGTGAGCTTGACTGGTTCGACGTCCGGAATCACTGCCATCTGGCTCAGGATATCTTCAGCGTGCAAATCTGATCCTTCATGGACGAACACGGTATCTGCCGCTGGTTCTTGCTTCGAGATTACAGCAATCCTGGCCTTATCCAGCGTCGTTAGCTTCATAAGGTCTGGTATCGATATCTCGTCACCTGGATCCCAGAAAATCCTGACATCTGTCAGCGGCGACGCAAATCTCACTCGCTTCGAAGATTGTGCCAGTAATCTGGCTTTAGACCGACCACTCTGCCTCGACTTCGTGAAAGCTGGGCCTTTGGTGTTGCCAACACGCCAGATATAGCCTACGAATCTCAAAATCGCTTGAGATGCTACCCAGAAAGCCATGGAGGCAATCCAATAGGTCAGTATCATGACTGGGCATCCGATATCTCGAGATATAACAGGATATCTGGCCTCATCTTCGACTTGCTTGACGTTTGCAACCGAATCTGCGCCTTGCCTGACATCTGCCGCCAAATCTCAGTGAGATTGCACTGAAACCTGGGATATCTGGCTCGTAGATGCTTGGTTGTTCACCATGGACTCTCGAATCGACGAATCTAAGCCCTCGTTCGTCAAATCTGTGCGTGGGAGTTCTCGCTTCAGAATCTTGGTTGGCGTGACGTAACTTGGACGTTCTACCAGTGGTCCAGCGTCTATATCTTCGCCTTCGACGACTTCTTTAGGCGAACCAGCCTGGTAGGCAAGTGTCACCCACTCCTTCGCACGATTTGACCCCGGAGACACAAATCCCGCTTTGCGAGGCACAAATCCCTTGGACAACCACATTCCGATAACTTGGGACGCCTGAAGAGTGATCGAACCGTCGGAGCTATTGGTAATCCGCACGATATCTGAGGGTCCTTGGACCATAGTGGTCACCCACTGCTCTCCACGACATATCCACAGCTTCTGGCTCGGGTATCTCTTAATGTTGACTTCTTTGCTTGCTCCTGGGTCCAGGAACACCATATCTCCTGTCAACACGTTCTGTTGGTTCTCACGATACAACGGAGGTCGGTTATCGAAGTGAATCTGGACTTCATCCGGCAATTTCGCCACTCCATGAGCGAAATCCATGCGAATCCCGGCAGGAACAAGGAAATCCGCACCCAGAATGCAGTGGGGACTGTCCATCTCGCCCATGTTCATTACGAACGTGTAAACCATCTTCTCCAAAGTCACYTTGACTTCTGCTTTGCCTTCGAGTCGRAAAATCGCTCCTCCGACACCTTCGCATTCTGGRGTATCTGCGTACGGGTCAATCTTCGCCCCCACCTTGCGCGCAAAGGTGCGGTCGATGACAGATACATCTGCTCCAGAATCTAGCAGAATCGTGCACCAAGTGTCGTTAATCTTGGCAGTCACAGTTGTATTTCGCTTCCAATCTTGGGGCACGTGGTGCATCCAGAAGCCGTGACGCTCTCCACGGTTCAATCGAATGCGACAAAGCGCAGCAGATCTCTCAAACTCGATATCTTCATCATGAACACGTGAATCTGTATTGATCTCGCGCAATCTCGCGTTAGGCTGACTGATCTTTGCCAATCTGGATCYATCCGAGTCTGGAGAGTGTCTGGATATCGACTTGAGACTGGAACGCCTTGAATYTTGACTGGAATCTTGCCTCACACATGCATATATGCAGATGGGTGGACGCTCGTCGCGCACTGACCCCCMTTCGGTCAGCGAGCGTYCTAGTTTAACTGCTTGACGATACTGGCTGGCAATATCCCCGCATGCTCGGTTGGCTTGTACCACTTGCGAATCTCATTGAAGAAGGCTTCTAGCTTGCACAATCCGGGTTCGTGGGCTTCACCGCAAGCCTTGCAGACGTGGAGGCATCTATCTGATGGATGGCCGCGTCTTCCACACGTCCATCGCTTCCAGCACTGCAGCTCTGAGTGCCGGTTGCTGCCGCAGTGTGCGCAGGGGCTCGAATCTCCAGATTTGGAATCTTGCTGGCGATCATCTCGCGGCTTCTGCATCTTGTTGAGCCAAATCTTGACGTGATGTCGGTGATCCTTCGCGTTGTCGCTAATCTCGCTCTCATCTGAGTCTTTAATCTTGGTTTCGCCTTCAGATGACACCAAAGCTTCAGATTCGCTGCTTGAAATGCCTGAATCGCCAGATTTAAGCTTGTTCACGACGATTGGCTTCCGGTGCGACCCATATCTGGTGTCTTGACGCTTATCCTTGCTAATCTTGTCAGTCTTCCGATCCGTGAACGGTGTTCCAATGGTTCTCGCTCGCGAATCTCGCGATCGGCGTCGATCTCGCTTACGGAAATTCTTTAGGAGTGACTCGACTTGAGAAATCGTCACGGGAGACGTTCCCAGCAATCTGTTCTCCAAATCTTCATCTCCGAGAGTATCGATATAGTGATCGACGTGTCTCGACTGCATCTGGGCGGGACCATCGTGAATCCGAATCTTGGCACGTATCGCCGCAGCGTTCAACCGGAACAGGTAATCTAGCGCATCTTCGGACTTCCAGCGATGCATCTTGGTGTAGATGCTGAGGAAATCTGWATCCTTGCCGGCGTACATCTCTTYRAACGCGCCTTCCACAAGCTTCCAGTTGGTCCTGGTCGTCTTGCTAAGTTGCTGATACCAGTGGCGAGCCGATYSCTTCATCAAATCTTGGAACTCCATGCACTTYTCGGTATCTGTGMGTTYATCGCGCYTGAAAGCAGTACRAAGGCGTCGAAGCCACTCTCGCGCATGCTYTTCATCTGRAWCCTTGSCTGTGAACGGCTTCATCTCAGATATCTTGGAGTTGCGAATCCTGGTGGCCGCAACCGTTGTCTGGGCAGCTGGTGCTTCATTCCCGTACAAATCTGACAAATCATCCGGATATTCCGACGACACATCYTCCACTGGRGCGTGAARKCTGCGCTGGGAACTCCTGGGCCTCATATCTTGACCGAAATCTGCAACAGGCGTGCGATATCTCTGGATTTGCTCTTCAAKMTTGGCCTCCTGGAACGCTGGGAAGAGGTTCGAGCTAACACTCACTTCATCKTYATCTCTGGTATTCCCACGAKCTTGAGCMATGCGTGAACGAACKTCTGAGCTGTATGGTCTGCGATTTGCGGTACGCATGATCGCATCTCCCTGCTCATCGTACAGGTATGGCGTACTCGGYGCTCGGGGAACCGTCAGCATATCGCCCCCTGATCGACGTYTTGGCACCAAATYTTCCGCCACGACGTTGATATCTGGGGTAATCTGTGCTCCTGCTGTCGAATCTCGGCCAAGAAGCCTTGCCACTTGTGGCGAATCTGGTGGTTGAGCAAATCTGGACCGCTGAGCCTTCCTCGGAGGCCTTGGCGTCACAAAATCTGACTGATCTTGAACTTCTACGCCCAAATCTTCTTTGCTGGGCTGCTGCGTCATCCAATCTTGTGAAATCTTGACTTCGGTCGCAACATCTGGTGCAATCTTCCCTTCGGTCGTAATATCTGGCGTCTTGCGAGGCATATCTGACATATCTGACGTCTCGCGAGGCATATCTGACGATATCTGCTGCTCCAAGCGTGCATACTCGACTGTAACACCGATCAACGCGTGGAACAGGACTGTACCGGAGAAAATCAGGTCAGATATCTTCGTCTGGCTGAGGATGTCGTATCTGAGGTCCTCGCACTTGCATCCAATCTTCGAGATCATGTTCCAGACCTTCCGGATTGCTTCGTTGACGCTGGTTGCATCTTGGAGGCATGGAGCTTCGAGTTCGCCGTCTAATCTCTCTGGAATCTTGATATCGAACGCTCGCAACACTGGATCTCGCAGAATCGCGAGCGCCATGTGATGATGCGGCAAAATCTTGGACGCGGATGACTTCGGCGGCGAAATCTTCGCCGCAGACGCTGATGGTGGCGAAATCTTCGACGCAGACGACATCTGTGACGAATTATTCGGCGCTGACGCCATCGCCAGTGGCAGCTTCCCTCGTGGATCGTATCTCGAGGGCTTCGCGTCCGATATCTGCGGTGTCAAGGCCGAAATCTGTCCCGCGGCACTCGAACGCTTCATTGGTTGTGGATCTTCGCTTTTTGTCGCATCATCGGCCAAATCCACCAAACCGATGAGCTCACTGAGCTCTTCATCTCTCAAATCGTTCAACTCTGGCTCAGAAAGGGGCAAAGACACCTCGATTTCGGCACTATGGCCGTCGCTCTGCTCCGGAACCGCATATCCGGGCATACGCACCATTTGTGGTGTTGTAGGTCTCATCGAAAGGAGATCTACCCCACTACAAAGCAATGTAGGACAGGCTACGTCCAAAAATCTCAGGGAATCGCAAGTAGTGTAAACTAATACGACTCAATCACACTCAATCTACGTAGTCCGTCCACTCCMCTCAGTTCTTYCGWGCTGAGTACACGGAGCTTCGGGKCAGGMCACAATGCCACACTCGCAAATCACTCTTATATTCCAATGCCAATACCAATACCAATCCAACACCTCGGGCCACAAATCTCCCGGGTGGACACCGCACAGCGATGTAGAGACGCAATGAGTAACAGAATGCACCACACACAATACTTACCCGGCGGGCTCGCACCGTTCGCAGCCTCGCCTTACTTGTGGTGACTTGCACTGCAAGGGGCCAAAGAATTCCCACTTAAGCAGAAGAGAGAAGATTCTGTACTGAATATTAAGCTCTACTGTCGCCTAGGGTGTCCTTTGGGCTCTCCAACGCCACCGGTCGCACCTTCGTGCGGTGCCTGTGGGCCGAGATTTCTGCAGAAAGATCGCTTCTGCAATCTAACCTTTGTCGCAAATATCTCATCCCCTGCGACAATATCCTCGAACCTAAGTGCGAGGCCATGGGGTCGGGGCCACAGAAGAACCAGATTTAACCCTATCCCTACAGATATAGTAATAAATCCTAAGATATGCCTAAGATATATCTGTCGGTCTATATCTGCAATATCACAGCGATATCTCGGCCATCCTGTAATATCTCGGCGATATCTCGGCCATCCTGTAATATCTCGGCGATATCTCAGCCATCCCACGAGATCCTGCCGAATCTCGCAACTGGTGGACGATCGCAAAACCTGGGCGCCCCCCCCCCCTCGCGCGCGACCGCTTCGAGGGCACTCAGCCGAAATCGACGACCACAACACCACACAACCGCCGCGATCGTGGGCCTTGCCGCAGCCACGGCAGACCGAGAAGCACTTGTCTAACGGGTGCCCCTCTTGCCGCACTGTTGGCACGTTAGTCGCTTCCAGCACTGACGGTCGGAATGGCGTTTTGAGCCACAATGGGAGCAGCTCACTTCGCGACGGTCGTCGCCGACCTTTGTCTCCATCACGTGTGCATAGTCGTCGTCGCTGGAATCGCCTCGTTCGCGTTCGCTGTCCCCCATCGACGATGGGGAGGAATCGGAGTCTTCGCGTGGCAAGAGGATCCGTACGCGTTTCTTCGGCTTGAAGTCACTCGCGTCTCCGGACCGCGGGACAGGACGTGCTGGCTTGTCCCCAAGTCGTTGCTGGCGACGACGCATGTCGAGCAAAACCCACTCGGCTTCTTGCGCATCCTTCAATTGGAGCAGAAGCAGCGAACGCGACAAGGCTTCGTCCTGCAGCGTATCGAGGAATTTGTCGAGATGTTCCTTCTTCACCGTGCTTCTCTTCGTTCTGAATCTTGCCCGAGAACGACTTCAACTCCGTGACCGCTGAAGCTTGGATACGCGTTCGGGTGTTCGCGACTTGAGCTGCCATCGCGCCCCAGTCGTCGTCGAAGATGTCTGAGACGTTGTCCGGGAATTCAATGGACCTCTCTTCACGCGACATCAGACTTAATGAAGAATCTGCTACTTCGTCTAGTTGTGACAAAAGGTTCGCATTGACGTCGAAAGATTCTTCTAGCTTCGTGTTCTTTCGCGACATTCGAAAGCGAACCGCGTGGGCTGGTGTCATCTGGATCGCTCTCCTCATTTGCACGTCGCCCTGCGTGTCCACGGAGTAGCATGGCGAGCTTGGTATTTGGCTTGTCGGTCGCGGCTTCTCGAAGACATTCTGGTCTCCGCGCGCTGTCGCCCAGCTATCCAGCAGTTTGTGGACCGTCGCCCCAGCACGTGCCATCTCCTTTCGCGTTTTGTTGGCCAACTTCGCGTAATCGGCTGTGCCAGCCGAGAAGCCGGCCGTCAGGAGCATCCGCGCGATTTCGCTGGCCAGGTCCAGTGGATTCGTCAGCTCGAGCCGTGGCGTGACGACGTCAAGCGGGCGCAACAGCACCGCGAAATCCATCGCGTTCATGATGTCGGACGCTTCGAAGAACTTCGCGATTGTCGAATGGTAATACGCGTCAACCGAACTCCGTGCGGACGTGAAACTGGACGGTCGCAACGTCAGCGAAGCCACGCGGGGTGGGGACGACCCAAAACTTTGTTCGGTTTCGTGGACGCATGACTTCGCGAGTGGCGGGCGCCCGAGGGGCGTCGACGCCATAGCTTCTTCGTCTTCTCGTAGGACACCGGCGGAGCTCGAATCCGGTGTCACGACTGCAACAGCAGAGGGCTTCTCTTCCAACGTCTCACCCATGTCTTGGCTGGAAGATCCGGGCATACGCACCAGTTGTGACGAAGCGGGTCCTCAAATCGCGCTTCTTCGCGTCACAAGGTTCGCGGCTGCCTGAGGGGGTGCCTCGTTCTGCTTGCTTCTTCTCTTGACTTCATACTGTGTACCCAGACCGCGAAAGGGGTTCGGCTTCACAATCCACGTGTGGGTCTCGTTGCGGAAGCACTCGCTGCTGTTGCTGCTTCGTGAACGCGTTCGATGGACTTGTCTTCAGCGACGCGTTCTGTTGAGGTCTTCTACCGCGGATACTTCGACGAGGCTGAAGCAGGTTAGTTGTAGGAGATCTAGTTAACTCCCTTGATAACACGCGTTCTCGTTATTTGTTTACTTTAACGTGCCCTCAGCTTAGGCACGGGGGGTTAGTAAGAGTCTTCCGCTTCCTGCCGCGCTCACCTGCTTTGCCTGGCCTCCTGCAGTGGGCTCAAGACACTTGAGGGAGGCGAGGGACTTGAGTGGTTGCTGGAAAGTTTGGCTCTGATTGTTGTGTTTACTCTGGATCTCTAGCCTCTGATACTTGATATCCTGTCCTACCTGACCTATCCMATATGGGTTGTATCGGTGAAATAGATATTCCGGTATCGTACCGGAATATATCTACCAACCGCCCGGAATATAGTACTTATTTATCTGCTACCAACGTCGAGGATTCGCGGAAAGTTCCAACGCCACTTCGCCACATAGCCAACAGCTCGGTCTTGCGTGGGTGGCGATCTTCGCGATTCACGTCTTCACGGGCGTGGCTTTGTGTGTGGCGGCTTTGACAGCAACGTTAGTAGTGGTGCAAAATGTGAGCGATCACTTCATCCACAGCATGGTGATCGTCGGAATAGACGTCAGTGTCAGCGTCCTAGTCGGGCGTGCTGTGCTCGACGCGTACATCGCGCTTGCTCACTTCTTTAGCGCCTTCCGGATGATCTATAACTCAACAGCACCACCTTTGACTACCTCACTCGAGCCTTTCCCTTATCGGTACGCCGACATCGTATGCCGCGTCGTGCTAACAGCACATACTCGTTCAAACCGTGGCGCTCCAGCTGCTGGTCAGTTGTGACGATTTACGTGATGATTTGTGCCAGATGCAAAATTTAAGAGTGAGATTGACTTCTGCCCAACGGAAGGCTTATGTTGCTCTAAACCGCCTCACAGTCACGCAACTGAATGCGCGCAGCAATTCCCTCCGCCAACACTAGATTCGCAATGGCGATCCGCACATAACCAGAGCAGAGCTCCACACTGCCCTCCAAGGATCGCTCTCTATTGCGCGACACCCTCGAACGCCTTGCTCAGCTTGTCATCAGCCGCTGCGGTGACATAAACCTTCACCTTCGTCGGCACATCAACGGCCATTCTGGTCAACGGCTCCCACGAATCTTCGACCTCTTGCAGACCTCTCCAAGAAACCAACATCTCCTAACGCCGTAGGACACTATTCCACCGATGAACCTTCGCTTCCAGGATGCGAAATGGTCCCAACCACTGAGCCATCAGCTACTTCGACGACAGACGTTGATCGACGCGTGACCACAACACGAAGTCGCCGACCGTAAAGTTGCACACGGATCCCTTCTTGGCCGCCATCTGCTGCATACGCTGTCGTTCCTTGACGGTTTTCGCTTCTTGATGAAGATCCGCCAGGCTTGCAC
>NSDO01000131.1:15973-96605 GCA_002286825.1 Lagenidium giganteum
GCAGCATGGGTGAGTGATTGCCCAGCGAACGAACAGGTGCTGAGTTCAGATTGGCCTGCACTACTGGCAGCAAATATTCCCAATTCTTCGTGTYGAGYCTGTACTCGATGAGTAATGCGCGCATCACCTGCAGTATGTCCTTGTTCAAACGTTCCACGCTCCCATTTATCCATGGCGAGYACMCAGGAGTGAGCCGCTGCTGGTTTCCTAGTCGGTGGCGCAGCGCCTCCATGAGCATGTTCTTGAAATGGCTCCCACAATCAGAAACCCAAGCTCGTGGCGCGCCAAATCGCTTGACCCAATCCAAGACGGCTTGACAAGCAGCCAAACTGGTAGGGGCATCAACAGCCACCAACTCACAAAAGTGAGTAAACTCATCCTTCAACACCAGAACATACTTCGTGTCACCGAAAGAATCGCCCATAAACTAGAAATCCATATGGAGTATCTCGTTGCGTGCTGGGACTGCTCTGCCAATGCTCSATGGCCGCTGAATGAGCTGGCCTCCCTTCACTTGCTTGCAGATCAAACAATTCGCGATGAACTGTTGAATCTTCATAGCCACCTTTGCGATGGCATACTTGCTCCTCAGAACGTTTAACATGACATGTTCCCTTTGATGCCCCATTGGACCACAGTGCGCCACCAGAAACAAACGCAACAGGAACTGCTCGGCTTGCGCCGGAATCCAGAGAGCGCCATCGACAACTATCCGTCCGTCCTCCATGAGATAGTCCTGTTTCAGCGGCCGCTTAAACTTCTGCTGGAGGGTCAATAGCTCTTCCGTACTCGGCCAGATAAACTCCGTGCTCTGTGTTGGACGCAATACCGAAATGGCAGCACCTCGCCTTGTTCGAGCTGCCTTCGCTCGCGCACTCAACTCTTCTGTCAGCCATCTGCTGACGATGTCCGCCCACAAATTGTCCGCCCCTGGGATATGCTCAATCATGTAACGATATCCGGCGATCTTCAGCGCCCATCTCTGGAGTTTCCCTCGTACATGCTTCTTCACTTCCTCGCTAGGATTGAACAAATGGATTAGGTTGCGGTGATCGCAGAAAATCACGAACCCCTTCTCACGCTGGAGCAAATAGTCCAGGTCTGCACATGCCTGCACAATGGGGAAGGTTTCTTTCTCCGTGACGGACCAATGGGTTTGGGCCCCTTTTGACGACGCCAGACTTGCACACAATCAGCTCATGTGCTTGTTGGTGAACGGGAGCTTCTGAGTTCCAAATCTTCACCTGTGTGAGGACCACGGCCCACCCTCGATCGGAAGCGTCCGTACGCAGACACAGCTCCGCATCGTGATCGGGGAAAAACAGCTTGGCTGAGCAGGCAATCATATCTTTCGCAGCTTCGTACTGAAGCAGCTCTGTGGATGTCCAGTGAACTGCAATGCCATGGATCAGGCGTTTCTTGCGGCTGCCTCCACCCAGGGCTTGGTCGAGCTTAGCGTGCAGCGGCTCCATGATTCGGGCAAAATCCACAATTGACTCTCGCAGCCAACCGGCGGCACAGACAAAATGTTGCAGTTGCGCAGCGTTGGTTGGCGGAGGCAACGCCCGTATGGCGGCAACACGAGTATCGTCATGCTGCACACCAGTGGCATCCAAGATCTTCCCACACCACGTCACCCCCGYGGTGAACAGAACGCATTTGCGCACGTTCAGTTTCAGATTGTGGGTGCGCACCAGCGTAAAGAAACGTCTCAGCTCAACGAGATATTGATCTTCATCCTTTGCAAAGACCACAATGTCGTCGATCCATACCAGAAGAGGCTTATACAACATGTCGGCGAAAACGGCCTGCATTTGATTCTGGAAGTGCACCGCAGAGTCCGTTGCACCCTGTGGAACTCGCAGCGGGGTCCATATCCCTTCCTCGGTGATAAAACTGAACATCTCTTGGCAAAGAGCATGCAGCAATGCCTGCCAGAAACCTTTAAACAGATCGAACTTCCTCATAGCTCTGCTCCCTTTCACATTGCTTGACACGACAGCCAGGTTCGGCGCAGCACCCGCAATTGGTACTGTCATACGGTTGACAGGCTTGTAATCAACAGTCACCCGAAAATCATCCACTGCCCCCGGATTCACCACTGGCAGTGCTGGCGATGCCCACTTGGCCTGGTTGTTCTTCCTGATGAATCCATACTCTTCCAACTGCTTCACGTACTTTTGTAGGAACTTCCGCTGCAGTTCAGGGTATTTCCTGGGCTTGGCTCTGTATGGCACGCTACCTGGTTTCAGTGTGACCAACAGCGGCTCAACCTTTGCTGCAGCGTCTGGTCCGATGCGAACACGCCACACCTCGGCAAACTCATTAACCAACGCCCGTAGATCCGGCATCCTTGTGAACCCTGCACTCTGTGCATCCGCCAACAATCTCTCCACAGCTTCCTTCAGCTCCGCATCATTGTCGAGGCCCAATTCCGGTGGTTCGTGCAGTGTTCSTTCCTCGTCGTCTTGCYCAGCAAACGTTGGACTGGCCARCTGCTCCATCTGCTTGTCAACATCGATGCCCAAMCCTCGAMGCGTGTCGTYGCCTACGWTYAACKCTTCMTCTTTYTCGGTCGTGACCAAGCATGGCAGCTCGCGTATACGCACCGGTCCAGCAGGTGTCCGGATGGTTACCATCAGTTTGCACTTTTGGCGACACTCAATCGTCTCTCCTCCAACTACAGCCATCCGCACAGGAGTMTTCAATTCTTCCACCAGTGGGAAACGRCCCAYCTCCTGGAGTTCTTGCAGTATGTGCRACKAMACGATGTTRCAATCTGCGCCAGTGTCAAGACAGACCGGCACCTCCAACAGGTCCTCGATCACCGCGATCCTTCTCTCCGTAGCAACCTTTGCCGCCTTCGCTCTCTTGCGTTTTTTCGCGTCCTTCATCTCTTGTTGGGCCGTCTTCTTTTGCTCTTCCGTAGAGGTTGGACAATCTCGTACCCAATGACTGCCCTTGCAGATCCAGCAACCGTTCACAGGTGGAGGACCTGGCTGACCCTGTGGTTTCACTGGGTGCTCTTTCTTCTTTGGCGTTTTTCCCTTCTTCTCCCCGCTTCCATCACGCTTGTCTTTGGGTTGCCCTCTGCGCGTACTTTGCTCCTGTTGTATCGAGAAGAAATTGTGCCGCACCTTGGCTCGGTCCAACACCATGTTGTAGAGCGCTACATCATCCTCCTTTGCTTCCGGCTTGACCAAGAGCAGCTGAGACACATCCATCTTCAGCGCTTCGGGAGCCAAGCGTGCCATCAAGTGTTTGCACCTCATCTTCATATGACGTTTGCRAGTGAGAGCGTCARCCKGGTCAACGCCTAACACTTGCTGCAGCCCGTTCTCCTCTATGATGGTTTCAAAGTCCATGAAGAACTKYAGCACCYTCGCGTCTACATCATCTTGCTGCATGTCCATTTGGAGCTGCTCTTTGAACAGGTTGTCGATGTCAGGCACCCTGTCGTTCTTCAATGTGCAGCATCGCTTAGCCACCTCGGCTATGATGTGCAAATCGTCCATATCCGACGGCTTCATCCCCAATGCGTACTTCGCAATGTGTGCCATCAATCGGGCGTCGACGGTGGACTTCACACTTGCCACGACGACGTCATATGCTTCGTCCGTCACCAGACAACGCTGGCGGATCTTCTCTTCATACTGACCCCTCCCTCGTTTCCACTTGATCAACGACGCTTGATCCCAAGCCGTCAGCCTCGGAGCCTTGATGAACTCGAACACGGGCTGTGCCGAGGTCATATCCACATCACCGTCAGCATCAAGTGCCGGCGGTCCCTGACTGATGCCTTGATCGTGATCACTATTTGGTCTGGAACTAGACCAGAGTATACTTTGTGGTGTCCAGATGCAAAATTTAAGAGTGAGATTGACGTCTGCCCAACGGAAGGCTTATGTTGCTCTAAACCGCCTCACAGACACGCAACTGAATGCGCGCAGCAATTCCCTCCGCCAACACTAGATTCGCAATGGCGATCCGCACATAACCAGAGCAGAGCTCCACACGATTTACCAGTGCGCGTGGCCTTCGAAGTCATTTCGTCGCTCGAGAGATGATAGAAGTGGTGCCACGGTCATATCTGTGCTTCTGGATTAGCAAGTACGTGCCGGAAGCGTGGATCAACCGATTGCTGCGTTGGTATTGGTACTGAACTGCTGGTCAACGCCAAAGCTGCATCTGGTTGCATACCGTCAACGCATACGCTTGATGACGCTCCGAGGTTGCTGCTTAGCCACCGACATTATGCTTGATGTATTGATGGCGTCGCTTCTTTCCATGGTTGTTACGGTGCCATACCTGTTGTGTTTCTTGAATGTCAGCTATGGCACTCCAAAATGGATTGTGCAACAAAAGCCAGAGCTTCAGCTCATTTTTCCGTATTGGCATTCATTGGTGGTCCAGACTTTGACGATACTCTCCATCGTGCGAGCGCTCGCAAGCATGAAATCGATTATAAGACCTCTCTCATTACCGCGCCCAAGGCACAATGCAATGGTAGTTCTTCCGTCACCGCGACGTTCCAAGCTGATGCATACCAACTCAACTCGCTCTACAGACCCGTCGATCAATACCCATGTTCGATCTCGCCGCATGCAAGCGCTTGATCTTATCTTCGTTGTCTGGGGTGGGTCATCTTGGCGACATACTCCAGCAGTGTTTGGCACGTCAGCGTCAACACCAACAACATTTGTCGATCGTGACGCTATCCCTGGATTGCTGAGCTCATTACATGTGAGGTGGTTGTGATCGACTGTCATCAATGTAGAATCAACGGAGCCGCAAACGAGACACAGCTATCTTGTCTATACCTAGAGCATTGTGAATTACCTGTCATCAGGGAAGAGCTGACGTCCATTAGATTGGTTTTCGATTGTGGGCAACGGTCAACTGGATGAAGTGCCCTCACCAGTGTTCATCGGTCCGGAAATCGTCGCGTTGTACAATGTAAACGCCTTGAAGTTGCCGTCACATGATCAGTTTCCCACCACTTCGTCCATTCCCTCCATCATTCTCATTCAGAACACGAGCATTGACGACATTCCCGCATGAATCCTCGATGCCAATATCAGCACAGTGTCGTTTGAAACACGTCGATATAGGCGGCAAGCAACTCCAGTCGACAAGAGCAACAAACGATCATTGAGTGCGCGTATTAGAATTTGTCGTTTAAATATTTCTGGTGGGTTGCTGAGTACGACCTGAAGAATTAATGGATGTGCTGTGGTAGATACAAACTTGCTGCTTCCCCGCTCGGATCTCACGATATGAGCTGTCGAGTTTTGGTATTTTGTGGCGCATATTCGCAGGTTGACGTGCGGTGGACATACGTGCCACAGATCCGCTCCTGACCGTGCGCAATGACCGATCACCTCCATCGACACCCTAAAGAATCTTTGTGTGGATATCCGTTGCTGTGGATGAAGAACTTGAGTTACTTCGAAGACATCTTCGAGCCTAGGGAAGGGCAAACCCAAGTGCTGGTGGTGTTGTCCGGAGCTGCAAACACACACACAGCAGATGGTCGAGCAGAGCCGCTGTCTTGCTTGCTGCACCTAGAGATTTCACCGCCATAGCGACCACATGAAAAGAATCAAGGTTGACTTGTTACCACCGATTTCCTCGCCAGAAATTCGTCGAGCAATCACTGCCTGAAACCATTAGCATGAAGACGAAAAGTCGCGTGATGTTCGAGAGAGATTGCTCGCGCGCTGTGATGTGGAAAATATAACTTGTGGAGCGGTTGATTCAACCGGGAGTTCAACCGCAGAAGAATCTCTGTGAACTACAGAGGAAGCGAAGTAGGAGCAACGGATGAACGAAAAATGACAGATAAATACGGCGACAAAGTAATTGATCAGAAATTAATAAGCTCACCAGTAGGGGCTAGGAGTTCGAGTCTGTGTTTTGGTGCTTGCCCGTGCTCTGACCACTGGTGATAGCCGCGAATCCGTCAAAAGACCTTCCACGTCAATCATGACCGCAACCCAGACCTGATGGTTCATATACCGGAGGCATGAGGTCAGAGTGATGTGAGCCACATCACCAGGTCGTGTTTGTTCGATTAGGTGCGATTTGAGCGGGCGCTCTTCAAGTTTGTTGCCAACTTGGTTGTAGGCGATCCCGAACGAGTGATATTATGGACAAGAACTGTGATTCACCGCCAATACTGATTTGGCTGGCTCCATCTGCTCTTAATTCTACGAAACATCCATTCTTTCGATTCAACGAAATTCGATTGGATTCAAACAGGCATGCACCTACTGTACGGGATTTAAGGATCCCATGCTCAACCGCAAATGCCCTGGCTGCTCGACGAGCAGCCGCCCTGGATTCCGATCGCCACGTGCAGGCACTGCAGGCTGCATGTGGGACGTCACAGAGGCGGCGTTCCACAGTTTGGAACACAGACCGCACGGCGACGCTCAGTCCACCTTTTGCACGGAAGTCGCAGCCTTGTTGAGGAAATCCATCATCATCATCAACAGCGCGTTAGCCTGAATTAGACCGCAATGGAAGCTCCTTCGGTGACCCCTTCCGCAGGAGGTGATCCCAATTTCTTCACGACCGTGTCCGATTCTCGTCGTTCTGCGACTATCGATCAGCTGATCAATAATATCAATAACGGACAACCAATTGTTCAATCAAGTGTCGAGGCTTGTTCTCAGCAAGAAAGGAGGCTTCTTGGTCCATGCGTGGAGTGTGGGGATAAGCCAGCGCTCTGTCTCAAGTTCAACAGTCCGTTAGGGTGCTCCACCTCGACAGATGTCCGTGGCACGTGCATGGTGAATGGCAGCTGTGCAGTTGAATGCTTTGGGATGAATTCAGACACTCCCGCCAACGCCGTCAAGATCTTCATCAGGGGTGGCAAGTATCAGAGCGAATCGGAACGATGGAGCGAGGCGCATGATCCCGATTGGCCACAGAAGATCAAGCAACACAAAGAGTCGCGAGTCGACGCACCTGGTGTGAGCAATGATAAACTTGACTTCCTGGGCCCACTGGTAGTTCCAGTTCAAGTCAATCGCGTGTAAGCACACCACCTGCCTTCGTGTGTCTTCGCATCGGTTGGGTGTGAGCTAACAACGTATGATTCGCTCGTGTGATAGCTCTGTCATCGGCCACGAGTCTGAGTCGTCCGTCAAGGGATATGTGGCCAACGTCACCCTCGACAACAACATCACGCTGCCGCCCCAGGTTGAAAAAGTCACGCTTGCCAGCCTCAACATTGGGAAACAACTGGAGCAGTCGTTGACCAAGTACATGACCACCAATGTGACCGAGTTGGGAATTTACAATAACATGATGACGAAGCTACCGGCCGACTTCAGTAACCTCACCTCGCTGGCGTATCTGTACGTATTTGACTCACGCACGGATCAGCGATGAAACTCACCGTTGTGTTTGGTGCCATAGAGACGCTCACCAGAACAACATCACCGACGTGCCAGCATCCGTCACGGGGTATGGATTACGCACACTGTAAGTACAATATGAACTCCTAAGAGATCCATCAGATCCGATTCTCATACATATTCGTGTAGAGATCTGTCAGAGAACAATCTCCAAACGTTTGAAGGAACCTTCCCCGTCCTGACCAAACTGTACGAATTCCTCGCTTTCCGATGATCATTTCCCACTTGATGACGACGTCGTGGTGATAGTAACCTGTCGAGCAACTCCCTCACGGCGGTACCGTCAGTCGTGTTTACCATGACGAAGCTTGAAAAACTGTAAGTGCTTCAATTTATTGCTTCTTGCTGCATACTTCTCACTGGCGTCGGTCATGGTGCCCAGCGACATTAGATTCAACTTGTTTGAGAATGCGACCTTGACTCAGTTTGAGTTCGGCTTCCTGAGCAAAATTGCAACCCTATCTGTTTCGGGACCATTCAATTCCAGTTGTGCTTCACCGCAAACTCTCGTGGACACGACAACTAATCAATCTGTCTCGGTGTGTATTGAAGAGCACAAACCAACGACTCAGAACAATGACACCAGAGCATCGCACGAGAACGAGATAACGACGCCTAATGCCTCAACTGGCGGCAGTAAGTCTCACATTGGCACAACCGTGGGGATTGTGTCAGGTGTCCTTCTTGTTGTCGGCTTAATCGCTTTTGCTGTCAATTGGAGGCGCCGCCGGTCATCTCGCTCGAAAGCTGCGAATCTCGAGCTATCGCCTGTGTATTTCGAGGCACCGCCCACCGATCCCACGACGAATTCCAGCGATCTTCACGACGTAATCAGCTCTCCCGACATGCTGCGGCAATATCGAGTGGATACCGACGACATCCAAGACCTCAGGAGGTTAGGATCAGGCGCGTTTGGGGTGGTGTGGCTTGTGCTGTACCGTCACGAGCAAAATCTGGCTTCGAAACGACTGAAAAATGCTGACACAACCCAAGCCCAGTACAGCAAGTTCCTGGATGAAATCAGGCTTACAGCTCGGTTGGATCACACCAATATTGTCCAGTTCATTGGTGTCGCCTGGACGTGCCAAAGAGACCTTCAAGCGCTGTTTGAGTTCATGGAGAGTGGCGATCTTCGCAGCTGGTTGAAACGGGAGGACCCAAAAACAGGTTGGACGACGCGCAAGTTGCAGATTGCCATCGATGTGGTGCAGGCGTTAGCGTACGTCCATTCGTTTGCCCCCGCCATTGTACATCGAGACCTCAAGTCTTCGAACGTGCTGCTGAGCGAGAATTTGACGGCCAAGTTGTGTGATTTCGGTGTCGCTCGCGAACAGTCAGCACAGCAGACCATGACCGCGGGTATTGGCACTTCGTTCTGGCTCGCTCCCGAAGTGATAACGGGCCGTGGTGACTACGGCTGGCGCGCCGACATCTATTCGCTCGGCGTGCTGCTGACCGAGTTGGATACCCACAATATTCCGTACCAGGATGTGCGGAATGAGATGGGATATAATGTGTTGGACCTTGCCATTCTCCACAAAGTGGGCTCAGGGGTGCTGGCGCCCAGTTTTCGAGCGGAGTGTCCACCAGAGATTATGAAGCTTGGTCGGTGGTGCCTTGAGTTTGACCCAGCGAGTCGCCCCACCGCAATGGACGCCGTTTGCAGTTTGATCGCCATCCGAAGCGATTGGGAACAGAGAGAGAGGAAGAATGGTGAGGTCAACTGAGAACCCCCCTGTGGACCAACAATGTCCGTCCAGCTACAGACATCCAGCTACCAATTGACAGCAATTGTATTCTGCAGAGAAAGTCAACCGTGATGGCGCTCAGCCGCCGCAACGGAGGAATTGTTGCGATCATTGTTTAGGACAAAAATACAAAGTTATCGTAGCGCGTCGAGAGCAGGATTGGATTGTGATATTGTCATGAATCATTAACGGGCAAGCACAGCAACATCGCACAGATGCTGACACGTAAAGTTTGGGATTGCCCGGAAAAGAACTCGCCGACTCCGTTGCCGCTGTTGCACGCATGTGAGTAATTGCTGATGCCCACCACCTTGCCTTCAACAACAGCCAGCCATGTTTCAGCCCGCATGACATAGCTGCGAGCAAGCTAGAGCTATTCCTCGCCAAAAGGCGGTGACGAGTGGTTGGATGGAGGTAGTGTGGAAGGCGTGACGCTCGAAAACCATGGACACCTGGAAGGATTGCGCACATGGATCCGTTGTTGTGCATCAAGAAAAACGTCGGAGATCACGTCGAGCCTGCGGAAGGCGAAATCCACGTGCTGGTCGTGCTTCCGTTCGCTTCAGACACTTCGCAGATGGTCGAACAGAGCGCCAACGTCCAGCTTGAAGCGCCTCGAGATAGCATGGGCGAGTGGGTGGCGGAGTTTCACACGACAACAGTCAAGTTTGACTTGTTGCCATCCGTCACATCACTGCCAGTGAAAATTCGTATGAAGACGAAAGCTGGAAGACAGCCACATCTGAGCCTCGTGGTGCGATGGTCAAACCATCCAACTTGGCGGAGCTGTTTGGTGCCCTTCGGAACGTCCTTGGGGCTTTGATTGACCTGTATCGTGTATTGGTGATCCATCGAGACATTCGCTGGTCGATGAAGTGATGATCATCCTCAACGTCAACAGGGTTGCTCAGCGTCGACAGAGCCAGCCATCATCCCCAGCAATACAGGGAGCTTGTTGCAATACTCAAGACGACGTGGTTGGTCGCCGAGTAGCTTTGAGTTTGGCAATGGCGCGGATTGTCGACTTGGCCATCAGTGACTCCAGCTGCTTCGCAATCGTGTCCAGCGTCTCGATCAATGACCTTGTCCGTAGGCTCAAATAACAAGCACTCACCTGCAACATGGTGCGCCAGCTCAATGTCAGTCATCTCCATCGACGCTGCATCGCCAACCTGTTTTGAACTGGCCTCATCAGAGCTTCGCTGTAGTCGAGCTGTCTGCTGGCGGAGATTCGACCGAACGGGCCACGTCGTCGCTTTCAGGAAGCGGCTGCGTGCTCTTGATGCTGATATTGCCGTCGTCGTCGTCAACCTTTCGTTTCTTCACTCGATTTCCATCGCGGTGGTCATTATCAAGCACCTTCGTTGGGTTTTCCATTGATGGCTGCTCCATCATTGCTGTGGCATCATTGCCTGCGTGTACTGCGACGCGTACAGCGGCCGATCGGAACGACAGAGCCGCGACCGTGGCCATCCAGTCCTCAGGATCATCGGCCACCGCTACTACTTGGGCGTTGTCGTCCTGTCCGTCGTTGTCATCAGACGCCGTCGCCACGATGATCATCCGCGCCAGCTCCACACACACAGCGTCCACACGCTCGTCAGGTTCTCGTCGCTTGGCAGCCACCTGCAGGAACGCACGCGCGAGGTCGAGGACGCTGTCGCGCCGCGTTCGCTCATTCAGCAGCACCAGTGCGCTCCAGAGCTCACGCTGCGCTCGCAGCGGCATGTCTTCCACTGCCAGACCCACGAGCTGGCGTGGAGAGGCGCTGGTTGAGGCCAACAGCGCCGGTTTGGCCATCGCTGCCACCAGCAGATCCACATCTTTTCTGGGCTCTGCACGTCCTAAAAGGCCATCCACAAAAAACTTCAATCAACCTTCCACACATGTGCACACACAGTCAGCCACTGATCGCATCACCTTGCAGGAACTCCAGCATGCCATCGTGCATTGGTGATTAAAGCCAAAGCCCGGCCATGCATCGGCACTGTCATTGCCATCGTCAATAGTATGCATACAGCGTGCAGCAAAGTTGCTCTTAGTGGGGGGGGGGCACCATACAGCCGACGTCTTGCTGAGCGACGCTAGGGAGGACAATGAGCCACGGCTGGGCGCTGGTGTCCGAATGCTCCGCCAGATTGACAGTTTGTCGGTCGATGACGTGGAAGACTTCGACGTAAACGCCATGGCAGAAGCAACCGGTGACTGACAGGCGTCTTATTTTGCATCGAGAAGAAGACAGATGCCAGGACTTGATGGCATTGATAGCGACAGTGCAGAGCGGGACATGGAAAGCGGCTCGAAGTCGAATTCGTGTGACAGGAGGCATTCCGCATTGGAGCCACGTGTCTGCCGGTCAGCCTGGTTGAACACGTCAACAACGACGACATCGATCATCATCGACGTCACGGCAATGAAGATCGCTGCCCTTCGCCTAATGATCAGGCCAGTGCAGCGGTCACACGCACTGAAAACTCGATGTTCGTCTCATACTTCTTCCACAACATCAAGCAGCACGTAGGTCAGTGGAGTCCTTGACTGTGAGTGGCTCGGGTGGAGAAGCTCCAGTGGAGAGGTGTTGGCAAGGATTCAACTGGTGATGGTAGTGGCCATAGATATCGCGTGGAGCTAGCTACAAGCATCCCAATTTGGCGAGACAACATGGAGCTGGCACGTCTATGTTCACCGGTGTGGTTCGGGGCGTCGTGGCACAGATAGCTCTTCATGGCATAACCAGCCGTTGCAGATCGCCAACGCAGATGTGTCGTTGTCAACGATTTTTTATGCACCCATTGCTTTTCAAGCAATTGCTGGCTCACACACTCCGCTGGGCACCTCATTGTCCACCTCGTCCATGGAACCCGCTGTCGCCCGTGGGCGAGCTTGTCTACCAACAATTTCCCAACGCAACACAGCTCCTTCTGCCAACTTAGCATCGTCATGGCTCCTCAAAGTGACACCCTCGACAGCCAACTCGTCCAGCAAATGCAAGTGGTTGCAGTGCTGGTCGTTCAAGATGTCATCCGTGAAGAAGATCTGCGCACTCAGGAACGCCTTCGGATACTGCGTGCCATCGTACATCACTTGGGCAACACCGTGCACAGATGTCATCATGTTGGGTGGCGTCGTTTCATCGTCTCTTTCCGCCAGCACTGCCACGACCACCACATATAGCGACAGGCACAACAAAATCGCGGTGGTAGTGACTGCTTTGGAATGGTCGCGCCGATGTGCGCACGGTGGATGTTGCCGTCAAACTTGAGCGTCGTGTTGGAAGAGTTGGTGGATACGGGGATGACGTCGTACACACGCGCTTCGTCGAAGAGGTACATCATTGCAGACAAATACGAGACGTACTCGACGGTGTCTTGTGGTTGGTAGTAGTTGTTGTCTTGGGCGTACTTCACCGCTCTTTCAACCACGCCTAAGCAATGACCTTCTGCTAAGTATTCCGCATCCAGAGACTCCTTCTTGAATTGGGCCGATTGCACTATTTTATTTCTCATCCGGATCAGCTCCCTGTTATCTCGGGAGAAGTTGCGTTGAAGTCGTTGCCCATCCAGTAGCAACACTTTGGATGCATTCCCGAGGAGTGGGAACGATAAACCAGTACAATTCTTGGTTCGTGCTTTGCATTTGGCTCCATATTTTTCCCCAAGGTTGGAGGTAGTCCAACGGAGCATGCCAATGGAGAGTGTTTTGTGTTGTCTTGGATCCACGACTCGCATGGTTTGATTGTCTGGCAGCAGCTCGATGTCATCGCCGCTCACTTCAACATTCCGTGCGCTAGTAATAAGTCCGTTCGAACATTCATCTTGCTGGAGGACGTCGCACAGCGACGACACGCTGACTTCCAAAGCATTTTCGCTGCCTGCCTCATCCTCTAGAAAGCAATCGGTAGCACTGCAAGCGCGCATGTGGACTAAGTCCAGATCCTCGTGCCACATTTGTGTAACCACTTGAAAATCAATGTCTTCAGTGAGCTGATAGCGTGACATATTCAAACGGTAATTCTGGGTCGTGTTCGGATATCGTTTGTCACGGAAGAGTTGGTCCGGTGCGAGTTCATTGACAGACTCATCATATCGGTAAAAAAAAGACAGCCAGTGCGGTCGCAACGCGAGGATCGATAAGCAAATCGTTCTTGCCAATAATTTCTGACGAAGCGTTGAACGTCATCGATGCCACGGGGGAAATCTGCTGGGGAAGAAATGCCTTGTGCCACTGCCTGGGATTAAACGAAAAGAGGGGGGCTAGTCGCACTTCATCCGTGTAAATCTGACTCAAATTTTTTCCGACGCACTTCAAATCCGTTGTTGGTGGAATCGCTCCGTCGATGAATGATCGCAGTACGGTATTGTTTGCCCACCCTTGCGCGAATTTTGGGGGATCACTGGATATTGATGACGGTGTGAGGTCTGCCGAGCTCATACGGGACTCCACCTGGACGGCACCAGATTGAACGTTGACGCTATTGATCGCCGTGGTCAAGGACCAGATACTCACAAACTTGAACACGAGTAACACCGTGCTAGTGGATGACGATGGCGAGGCAAACGACAGCGAGAGCACTGGGACAAGCGCGCACACAAGCTTGTCCGCCGGCGCTGTCAAAATGGCGCCGAGTGTACCAGAGTAAAGCTGTAGTCTTGGACCAGTTGGCGGACGTTATCTGCTCGATCTGGGACGATGGTCACCACAAATCCGTTATTCACCAGCTGCAAGATTAGAGTTGCGTACGCTACAGCCAAAGTGACTGACACCACAATCAGCCGCGTGCGACGGAGCTGGATCACCAGCGGGGTGTCATCCCGCCACTTCGTCGAGAATTGCGCCGATCCACACGGCGTATTAATAACATCTGACAACTTGCCGTTGCTCATCAAAGCCAGCTCCTGGTCCACGTGTTTGCGAGCACCATGAATCTCGTCCAGCGTCAGCATTTCGTGCTGTTCCACACCACTTAGCTGGAGCTCTGAAGCTTCAAACTTGAGCACATCTTGGTTCGAATCCGTATGTCCCAGCTCGCAGCGGAGTAGTGACTTGGGAAACGCTTCGTGGCTGACAACCACTTCCACCACTTTTGCCGCGTGAAGCTCTTTGCTGACCCCATCGTGCACACGCTGTGATGCGCAACTCAGCATAACAGCAAATGCCACCAGAGTCACGACTCGAGCGAAAGAAACCACGGCTGAGCTCAACGGGACCGATGCTCGAAGTTCGACAGTGTGTCGGTTGCCCGCAAAGGAGAATACATGTGCCTGGGTCGATGACGATGGAAGGGCGTCGACCACGCGACCATTCTGGAACAAAAAGTACATCCCGCCTGGGTACGCTGCTTGCAACGACTCCTCCGAGTACATGTGATTCGACAACACAGTTGCCATGTATCTATCTGTGTTGGAGGAGCACTCGTTGCCGTGGAGATTTTTCCACGCGGCGATGTCGTCGATGTTGCTCTGCTTGAGAGGGTACTCACCAGCAATCCTTGCCAAAAACGTTGTTTGTCCACTCGACAACGACGGCAGATCGCTGGAGCGAATACTGGCCGAGGCTGCAATGATAACTTGCGAAATGTTTGACATGTTGCTTGTTGTGGACACATTGTAGGCGATGCCCCTGCAGGAGCTGACTTGGTCGTCGCACGGAACTTGATACGTTTTGGCCAAGTCATACACATGCCACCGCAGAATCCCCACCGTGACGGTCGAATACAGCTGCAACCCACTTACAACCACTTTTGTATGGGGACCCGACGTGTTGCTGGCGGATGTAGCATTTGAGGTTTCGACCAGAATCTTGCTTGCTCGTGCTCTCGTTGCCGTGCTGTATAAGATCATCTGCCCACTCTCGTTTGATGACAGTTCTCTTCCTCTCCTTTGAGCGCTGTGGCAGACTCGCACATCCGGTATGCAAGCACGTTGGATTCAACATCGTCCTGGAGCGTGCAGGTTGTCGATCCACAACCAGAAGTTGCAGTGGTAGCTTCCACGCCCTTGTCATCATCGCCCACGACTTGATGGTTCCATACCCACGCGATTACCTTTGCGGTGTCCTTCGACGTATGCTTCAGATCAAGCGTGACTGCGTCAAACACGATCTCCGGTGCCAACTTGGTTTGGCTAAACGTAATGTTGGCATGGTAGTGAACAAAGGCATTGTCGTCTGGTAATGTGTCGTTCAAAGCAAGCGAGATAAAGCCGTTCAACTGGATGTTCTCGTCATTCGTCATCAGCTGGTGCGCCTGTGAGGAGTTCACGTTGCCGTGTAATCTCGCTGTCAGTGCCAGCAACTGGTTCGCAGCAGAATTGTCGAACGGCGTATGCGGATCGCTGGTCGTTTGATTGATGCCATCTTGTATTTTGGCCGCGAACGAGCAGCTTCTCTCCGGCGCCACTGCATGAGGAACCAAATCTCGAAGGAAGGACTTGGTACCGCAAATCGTACAGGCTAACTGGAAAAGCCACCCGTTCTTCCTCGGGTTTGCACTTGGACATGGACATGTTTTTCTGTGGTGCGATGAGTCCTCGGAAGATGGTGTTCATGCTGGAGTTGGCGCTTTCGGTCGGTGCGGCGTCGATCGTGAGCACTGCGTCACTGTCACTCATGAACGCATCGACACTCGTACTCAGGTGCTGGACATTGAGACCCGCCACAGCGTTCGTGACTGCCGCAGACACACCCACAGTGGCCACGAGACACCCGATGTTTCGAGCGCGATGGCGCCACGCGACTGTTGCATCGTCGTCGGCGTGACTGGGAGCCATAGGACGCACAACGAGCACAACCCAGACGGGCACAAACGCCTTGACTGCCAGCAGCAGCGGTTCGTCCACGATCGACATGACGAAGCCAGAGTACGCGTTGTAGAGACTGACGAGATCGCTCACGTGGTGATGATCGTGATCGTTGTCGAGTGGCACTGTCTTGAGTGGGATACTGCAAACAGAGATGATGGTGACGGTCGTGACAAACAGCGCGCCGACGGCCACGACATGCAACAGCCATGGCAGGCAACGAAGCTTGAGCACAAGCGGCACCAACGCGACCATCGTGCTACTTCGAGCGTATCTTGCAAAGTCCTGGAGCTGCCAAGTTCACGATGGCGGGCCATGTGAGACCGCCCGTTCCAGATCGAACCGTTTGAAATTCGAGGCATCATAACCTTCCACCTCCGATGAACCGCAAATCAGCATCATGCCAGAAACTTCGTGACGAAGGGCATCTGCAGGTCTCTTGCAAGCTCCGAACAATCCACCACTGGTGGCCTGGGGCAGGACCGGGTCGGCAGGCGCTGGAAGCCAGCAAGGAGAAGTAAGAAGCGAACAAATGTCTCGGCAATGAGAGCCGGCAAGGACGAACTTCCTCGTCGCATCGACGTTGTCAGGTTACCTCAGCATCAACAGTGAGCGTGGTGGTCAAGGATCTTGGTATCCAATATGGTATTCACATTGTAAGTTCATGCTTCAGTAGAGGAGAATAATTCTGGTGGAAAAGCTCGGCCTTCATCTGACGAATTGCCTTATTTTCTCAATCGTACAAAGCTCCAACGCCATTTGCAAGTCGCCGCGGTATCCTTGGTTCGCCAAGCGCGCCACATGTGGCGTCGTGGTGATTCATTGTTACCGGTGGGAAATCAACGTGTCATCCGACGACACCCACTTGCTGTTGTCTCCGCTCGCATTGGATGAGATCGGTGCCTTAGCGTTTGCGTATTGCTCAACGTTTGGAAATGCCCATGTCAGTGTTGCACATGGCATCTTTACTAGAGCTGAGAATCTAAAACAGCACACTAATAGCGTGGGAAACAAACGCTGCAACCACTGGGAGCAAACAGCAGCTCATGTTCTCTGTTCTCACTGACAGGTGTGAACTTGGACGACGCTGGGAATTCGTTTAGACGATCCGCCAGCCCCAATCATATTTCACGTTGCTGACATCAGATATCGCCTTCTCCTTGCGGCGTCAAATGGTGTAGCTCACGCTAGCGCGATGTGAGTTGGCTACTGTGTCACCTAACCTGACGTCCATGAAGGTCACGATGGCGCTTTCATTGGCGGGGCTCCTAGGCTCCGTGAAGTGCCCCCAATGATGTTCATACGTTCGGACGCAGTCTGATAGGACCACAACCCTGTCTTGACGCTGCCATCGCACGTCCAATTTCCTGCTGCTTTCGAAACTACCTCAGATGATGATGCAGTGGATCTGAAATAGATCCATTTGCCATGTAGAGTGTTTTCTTTTGTTTATGTGTCTCAGGTTCATACGAATCAATGGCACGTTCAAGATGAGCGGGTGACTTCTGTCACATTTGGTGTTAGCAGGTAAATCATTGCCTACGCAGCACATAGGCGCTGCAACGACATCACCACAGGATCGCACCGAGACAAATAGGTTAGGTTGAATCCAGCGAAGTCTCCGCTGGTAGGTAAGGCCGACAGCCTAGCGGCAGGATCAACTTGACGCGTATGCTTGGTCTTCGATGAACTGATGTTCATCCTCACCGTCAACAGGGTTGCTCAGCGTCGACAGAGCCAGCCATCATCCCCGGCAATACAGGGAGCTTGTTGCAATACTCAAGACGACGTGGTTGGTCGCCGAGTAGCTTTGAGTTTGGCAATGGCGCGGATTGTCGACTTGGCCATCAGTGACTCCAGCTGCTTCGCAATCGTGTCCAGCGTCTCGATCATTGAGCTCGTCTGTGGACTCACATAACAAGATCAGAACACTCGACCAGCCAGGAATATTTTCAAGCCATCCCTGTTCGCTCACCTCGTTCGGATATTTGGACACGAGTGTGAACACCAGCGTCGCAAACTTGACCGACTTGCGCGTCGCCGGCTCGGCATCCAGTGCCCGTTCCATGGCGTCCACCAACAGTGAGATCGTAGTTGGTTGGAGCTTTGCCTTCGTGTTGAGCAGGTTTTGACAAACCAACATGACTGGGTCATGTGCCAGGAATGTGCTGCCTTGGCTGTGGTCTACGCTGTTGACGATCGTGGACGCAACGTTTGAGGCTCGGAGAGATTTGCTGAGGAACTGATCCGCTGTGTCCGGCTCCGTTTGGTCGCGCAGCACACGCGTGATCGCTTCGCTGTGGGCGGCCGTGAGTGTGTCAGCCACCACCAGTGGCACCAGCAACGCGTCCATGAGCGCCACGGCGTAGTTCACACGGAACAACAGCACGCACTGGACGAGCACACGTGAGATGACCGAGGTGGCACCGAGAATCTTGGGACGCAGCACCCGGTCGAGAAAGATGTGCACGAAGCGACTGCTTACATTTGTCGACACAATCGACGTCGCGATGCGGAACAGTGCTTCGTCGCTTGCGTCTGCCAGTTGCATCTGCTCACACGCCGCTGCGAAGGCGTCTCCGGCATCGGCCACAGGCGTGTTGAGACTGTTGCAAATGTGCTGAAGCACGTCGCTGGCTTGCTTGCACAACGCATCGAGTTCGTTGTTCTTGTCGGCCGCGTTGGCGGTCTGAAGCGCCTGGATTTGCCGGGCAACCACCGCGCAAGAAGCACTCACCTGCACACATGGCCACCATCGCAATGTCAGTCATCTCCATCGATGCTGCGTCGCCAGGCTGGCTCCACTAACCTCATCCGACAAAATGCATTCTGTTTCGGTCACCGCAAGCGGAGATTCGTCCGAACAGACGACGTTGTCGCTTTCAGGAAGCGGCTGCGTGCTCTTGATGCTGATATTGCCGTCGTCGTCGTCAACCTTTCGTTTCTTCACTCGATTTCCATCGCGGTGGTCATTATCAAGCACCTTCGTTGGGTTTTCCATTGATGGCTGCTCCATCATTGCTGTGGCATCATTGCCTGCGTGTACTGCGACGCGTACAGCGGCCGATCGGAACGACAGAGCCGCGACCGTGGCCATCCAGTCCTCAGGATCATCGGCCACCGCTACTACTTGGGCGTTGTCGTCCTGTCCGTCGTTGTCATCAGACGCCGTCGCCACGATGATCATCCGCGCCAGCTCCACACACACAGCGTCCACACGCTCGTCAGGTTCTCGTCGCTTGGCAGCCACCTGCAGGAACGCACGCGCGAGGTCGAGGACGCTGTCGCGCCGCGTTCGCTCATTCAGCAGCACCAGTGCGCTCCAGAGCTCACGCTGCGCTCGCAGCGGCATGTCTTCCACTGCCAGACCCACGAGCTGGCGTGGAGAGGCGCTGGTTGAGGCCAACAGCGCCGGTTTGGCCATCGCTGCCACCAGCAGATCCACATCTTTCCTGTGCTCTGCACGCCCCACAGACCATCCGCACGAGGCATCAGCATCCAGACACAGTCAACCACGGACACTCGGGCACTGCATCACCTTGCAGGAATTCCAGCACGCCATCGGCGCCGCGAGCATTTGCGATCAGCGCCAACGCCCGGCCATGCATCGGCCCTGTCATTGCCATCGTCAATATCGGTCGCATCGGATCAAATCTATATTCAACAGGGATTACAGTACAGTGCATCAATACAGCATGCAGCAAAATTGTCCCTCACGGGGGGCACTATACGGCCACTACACGGCTGACGTCTTCCTCAGCGACGCTAGGAAGGACAATGAGCCACGGCCTGGTGCAGGTGCCCGAATGTTTGGTCGGATCGACAGTTTGTCGGTCGATGGTGCAGCAGAGACCGACGTAGATGCCGTGGCAGAAGTACCCGGAGACGGCACGGGCGGGCTGGCCTCAACAGGGCCAGCACCTGACTTACCTGATGCCGCTGACGACGTGCTGAGTTGTGAAGTCCGTTTTTTCTTCGATGGGAGCTCGTGCTTAAGCTTGCACGCCGCGCCTTGCGGGCAGTAGCCTTTGAGAAACGCTTGACAGACTTGAGCGCCTTGGCTCACTTTGACGTGGCGGTATTTGCAGTCGTCACGGGTGCACGCTCCGCGCAGGAATAGTGTGCAGACTGGCATCTTGTTCTGTGTCGAGGGGGAAGACAGATGTCAGGGCTAGACGGCATTGACAGCGACAGCGCAGAGCGAGACACGGAGACCTGGTCGAATTTGTGAGAGAGCAAGCATTTCGCATCATCACAAGAGCCATCACGCAAGAGGTTGCGGCAGATGGCCACCTTGCGGCTGTCGTGGATGTACTTGCAGTCATTCTTGTTCTTGCAGTAGCCTGTGACCAGAACAACGTGATCGTGTTTCATATGACGATGAACAACCCAGCAACCTTGAGAGAAAGAAAGTGTGAGCAGCAAGTGAATAGGCGCAACAACGCACCGAATCGATTGTAAAACAAGCACAGCTCCGTGCGAACTTTCACTGCTTTCGCCTTTGACTTTAGCAGTCGAGCGCGCTTCATCACGGCATTTGCACGTTGTCTACAGGCAAGAAACCAAACTTAGAGACAGTATGACGGCAGCACACTGGTGCATGCCATACACAGCGCTATTGGCGGGTGCTTTGGTCGTCGAGTGAGCACTTCGATACGCTACAACAGCAACATGACACATATCGTGAATCCGTGAAAATCGCCACAAAGTGACACCGTCATTTCTTGATAACACGAACCGGTTAGCAATGACGCTGGAGCCTTGATAGTCGCCGCAGTGGCGGGCTTCTGAATGGGCACACCGGAGCGCACCAGACTAAAGCCACCATTTGCTTTGGCGTATTCTCCATCTTCTAGCTTGACGACTTTGAGTTGCATGCGATCCAGGGCTCTCCTACGACAGACCCGTAGTGAGCACACTGACGTAACGTCCCAACCGCATCACGCCATCTCCATACCTGACAACACTCGAACTTCCCGAGCTGGCGGCGCTTACTTTGCGCTGATAACAGCCACACGTCCAACACAATCAGCGACTCACACCACAACACACACTGCTCCGTCGCCTCCACGTACCGTTCGTTTCAGCGAATAAACCGGCTTTGGCGCCACTGCCGCGGGCACAGGTTTCTTCGCCAATGGCACAGCATTCTCGTTCTTCCACACGCGGTTCGTGCTGATGCCAGGGCTCGCACTGTGATGCGTCGGCCAGGAATGGGACTTGAACATGCGCGAACCAGGCACTGCTCGTGCAAACCGAGCCTTATAGCCGCCCGATGTGTGAGCCACAGGCCGGCAGTGACCACCATAGCGCTGCTGCTGATGCTGGTGGTGCTGCTGCTTGGTCTGCAGCAGGTTCTTCATGGCCTGGATCTTGGCACGCAGCGCCGCGGCTTCCTGCTCCATCGCCATCGTGGCGGCGCCCATGGTGGTCGTGCTGACCGCCAGCCCTTTTTCTCGCTCGAGACTGTGCACTTCCACAGTCTGACCCACTCGATTAAGTACGATATTATCGGAGGCAGAGTTACCAGGTAGCGGTAATTACATTTCCCGCTTAAGTGCGGGATTGATGTTGTTTCAACGTGGCAAAGCCGCACACGACTGCCGTCGTCATCATCATGGACCGGACAAGCGACTTCGTCAAGATCACGGTGCTCTTTGACACGGGCGAGAAGAAGCCGCAGACGCATCGGCCGCTATCACAGGATGCGCGACAAGCACAGTTCATTGCGGACCAGCTGCGGCAGCAGGAAATGGTGCAGCACGACCTGCAGGAGCTGGTGACGAAGAAGTCGATCATTGGCGATGACCCGACGTCGCAGATCGCGACGCTCACGGACCTGCTCAAGAAAGAGCTCACCAGCACGGAGAAGAACATTCAGATGTTCCAGCAGGCCATCAACATGCAGCGCGGACAGCACCAGCAGCACCATCAGGCGCACTTCACCATCATCTGCCAGTCGCTCAAGTCGCGGTGCGCAAAAAGCGCCAAGAAGTTCCATGTACGTTTGGCATAAAATGCGGTGGCTGCAGCTTTCACACGGTGCTGAGAGAATGTACGCGTATGATTTCTTGTGAATCCGACAGCAAGCACTGCAACAGCATACAGCAACCATCCGAGAGCGGAGCACTCGTCGCAGCAAGTTCTCCCACGGCGGAGCCAGTCCGATGGTGCAGATCAACGCCCCGCTCTTCACTCGCACGGCGGCACCTCCAGCACAGCAACCACAATTCGCAGCTCCTCCTGCGGGCAATCGTGCAGCAGACGCAGCCAAGCAACCGCTGCTGGGACCCGAAACTCGTCGGGCACCGACGCCGCCAAAGCCATTCCCCCAAAGTGAGATCGACTATGCCTGGAAATATTGATTCGGCACACGGGGCATTAACGCTATTTATTGTGTGTAGATGGACACGCAATACCGCCTGCAGAATCCCATTCTCCTGGAGCCGGTCTTCGCCGACGAGCAGGTAATCTCGGCGCCAGCCCATTCATGCAGCAACAACGGCAGCCGATGGGTCAGAACGGTGGTATGCAGCAGCAAGCTGTCTACTACCCACGCCAGGACGCACAAACGCGTTTCCAGAATGCCCAGCAAGTTGAAAGCACCATCGTCGAGGTATGGACCACTCATAACAGAACCTTTGATGGTGAGTTCGAGTTCGCTAATCCAATGCGTACAATGCTAATCAACAGATCAGCGGCATGTTCTCGCGTATGGCAACGATGGTTCAAGAGCAAGGAGAAATCATTTCTCGCATCGACGACGACATGAACATTGCGTACGTCCCTTGCTCAATCCGAAACCTATCCCAAAGCTGACATTGTGCTGCTGCACTCAGGCAAACCAACGTCGAAGCAGCCCAGGGGGAGCTGCTGAAGCTGTACACGATGGTCTCTGGCAACCGCGCGCTCATTCTCAAGATCTTCCTCGTGTTGATCCTCGTCATCTTCCTCTTTGTCGTCGTCTTCTGACGTCACAAACAATCGCAATGGGTTAGAACCGCGTTAACAACACATACACACACTCCTGTAACTGCGACGCGATTAATATATACCAACACAATGGTGGATGGTTAAGAACACACCGAGCTTCTGCCTGTCTCTGCGTTGCACGCCGCCCATGCATGCGCTTCGACAGGATCGACGGTACGCGCTTGAACTGGAACACAGGAAGCCTCGCAAAGCTCGATCCACCACCGTGCGGACACGCCACGCCACGGCGCGGGTTCGGCGGCCCAATTGACAGCACGCGGAGCGCCATCCAGGCCACGCCACGCACGCAAGCGCATATCCACATATACACGCAGAGACCGGCTCCAGGATGGCGACCAGCAGCGACGACGAGCGCTCCCGACGAGGCACGTGGAAGCGCGATCGCCGGACGATCACGGGCGCGTCCGCGCTGTCGAGCTCGTACGACCACAAGCGCGCGCCGTCGTCAACGCACTCGGCGCGGGAGTCGCTGTCGTTCGCGAAGGAGCAGTTCAAAGATTCGCTGATGAGCACGCTGTTCCCGTCCAAGCGCCGGTCGTCGCCCGCGCCGCCGCTGAGCAAGCCGTCGCGCGTGCCGCATCCAGCAGCGATCAAGCGTGGCGTGGACATCTTGCGGTCGATCTTCCCCATGTGGGAGGCTGCCTCCTTGCAGCTCGTGCTGGAAGCGCACGAATACGTGATGGAGGAAGCGATCTCGGCCATTTTGAAGATGGAAGAGACTGAGCAGACAGCGGTCAATGGAACCGGCGCCGATGAAGCGTACAAGCTGCAATATCCCGTGAAGAACCCGTTGCCCGATGACTTCCTTCGAGTATGTGGTTATCCTTGATGACACGCGTAAGGTCTGTGCCTGACGTGTTGCTTTGTGTGATGCTCGACCAGCTGCCATGCTACTGGGGCGACGATGAAGTGCCTGCCGCGCCAGACAGCACGGCGACGTCTCATAAAGATGAAGAGGACGAAGAAGACGAGGAAGAAGAAGCTAAGCCGATGTATCCGGAGAACATGACAGCAGCAGATGACCATTCCGAGCGATCGAGCTCCATCGCTGAAGACGATGGCACGATGTATGGCAAAGAGTTCGCTTCAGATGATGAGGAAGAGCTTGCGGAAACTTCAGTTCCACCACCTCCTGTCTTCAAGGACGCAGCTCATCAACGTATCGTGTCTGACTCGATGAACCAGAAGTTCATTCCTCCTGAGCTTCGACAGCCTCGCCCGAGCATCATCGACACGTCCAACATCGATGTCATTCGAAGAAGCAAGCTTAACCTCACAGAAGCAGAAAATCGAATTCGCCATCGCGAGCCTCACTTGGTGTTTGAACTGTTGTCGAAAGCTAGTCAAATGTATCGCCATGGCGTGATCTCAAGCCAGGAACTGGATGCGTTGCGAGCTCTCATTGTCGCCAAGATCCAACCATCGAAAATGCTTATCGACATGACGATGAACATGGACGGTATGATTTCCGATCATGAGTGGCATATGCTGATTCTTCGAGCGAAAGGTGAGTCATGTCTAATTTGTGTGCGTTTAGTCACCTGTCACTAACGATGACGCTGCGTCGTCTAGGTATTCGACAAGCATTATCCATTCGGCTGGTCAGAGATACGCAGTCACTAGTTCGCAGTGGTAGCCACATGGTTAGTCTCAATAGCGTTCATTTACCCCGTCGTGACACAACGCTCATCCGATGCCGATGTATGGGTGCAGGAATATCTCATTCGAGTGGTGGACGTCGAAACCGGAGTTATCTGGTTTACAAGGAAGCGGTTCAAGGAGTTGTATAAGTTGTATCGAAAGGTGAGTTACCGGCTTCTCCGCTGCTTAGGCATACTGCAGTTCGACATTTGACCGCTTGGTATGTTTCAGTTGTGCCGGTTATCGAAACGTGTGGATTATTGCGACTTCCCACCGCGGCGAAATCCTGGGAGAAACTCACAAGTGACCATTGCTCACGATCGCGCACCTGTGCTTGAGACCTTCCTTCGAACGGCCGCAGCTCTTGTGACTCCAGCTCCTCTTACCTTTCTCAACGGCTGCGCACTGAAGCAGCTGCAACAGTTTTTGGATATTCCTCACGACACTATCCTGGAAAGAAACCGAACACAGCCAGTGTCTCGAATGCTTCGAGCGTATGTATATCACACAATCAACGACCCAACATCTCCAGAAGGCAAGGCATGTACGAAGTTTTTGGGGAAAATGCGCCAGGCGAATGTTGAAACTTGCGGAGATATCCTCGAAGAGCTCGGAAACATTTTGGATGGTGTTCAAGAGTATATGCTGGAGCATCGCTTCGCCGAAATGAGAGCGCTTTTGCAGCGAATGGTCAAGTACCTCTCAACGATGGATGCCAAACAAGCCGCGAATGCTGGGCGGAAGAGCTCGTTTGTGAATCTGATGAGTGGAGACATTTTGACTAGCAACGACAAACAGCAGCAGTTGATTTCAGATGCCATTCGACATGAATTAGAGGACAAAATCTGGGTACCACTGATGCACGACGTCAAATTGTGGTTGAAGAATAAGGTGGTCCACAAGGAGCGCCAATTCCGAGAACGCATTTTCCAGCTGAAGGGAAAACCGCAGAGCTACTTTGGTGTTCCGATGGACAAAATTTCGCTGAGCAGCTGGCGCACGGTGATCGACTCGATGAAGGACCTTGATGAAGCGTTTCTGCCGATGGATAAAATGCGCAAGCTGGTCTCCACTGCTCACCAGATCCACACGCTGTACAAGTCTGAGCGCCACATCTTCCGCTCGTCCAATCACGACGGCCAGCAATCAATGGTAGTAAATGCTCTCACCGACGCTGTCCCAGACTCACCCCAGCGTGGCTCTGTCAAGTCCAACGCCGATGACCAAGAAGACGTGCTGAGTGGCGACGACTTCCTGCCTATCTTCATCTACATCATCGTGCACTGCGACCTGGACGCGCCGATCATGACCCAAGTCCTCCTCAACCGCCTTTGCGACCCGGAAAAGCGACGCAGCGAGTCCGGCTACTACCTCGCCACGTTCGAAGCCGCGTTGCACCACATCCTCTCCTTCGAGAACTTTGGCGACGCCTGATCCGACAGCCAGGATGCAGAGAGCGCTGCGTCTCTCACGATCTAGCACACATAGCATCGCCGGCGAAATTTTGCAGCTTTTAAACCCACCCGTAACTTAAAACGCAAATCACACCTCAAATGTAATTCACACTGCTGTGTGTTGTTTCGCCGCAAATGTTGCTGTCGCAGCGTTTGTAGCATCCGGTTGGCGCCTCCCCGTATCCGGACGCGTTGGCGATCGGGGCTCAGGGGTACAGTTGCGACCTCAACCGCATGTGCAAGCCAAGACTCAGTGCGCCAGTGGCTCGCGCCAAGAACGTATAATAAGAAGCAGCCGTCGCCTCGGTTGGTGCGTGCTACGAGGAGCGACAGCAGCGCATACTCGCAACGTCGGGCGTGGTGGTGTGCGTCTGTGCAGTGAGGCAGAACACTACTCACACCAAGCGCGTCGACGCCGGCCAGAACGTGCAGTCCGGGCGTGGAGAGCGGAGCCACTTGGCACGGCGCGGGAGCTCAGCTGACCGTCGGAAGTCGCGCACGGGACGATGCTCGGGATGGACCCGGTGCTGTCAGGATCGCTGTGTTTCCTTGTGCTGGCGATTGTGATGTATGTCAAGTTCATCCGCGAGCACCCGCTGAGTGAAGAAGAGATCAACGACCACAAGACTCGGCCCGTGGAGCCAGACACAGTGCCATTCCTGCACCCTGTGTCGCCCGTCAAAGTGATGCAGCAACAGAAGAAGCAGTCGCCGCTGCGGCACCATGGACTGCAAGTGCTGGACAAGGCGCATCAGTACAAGAACCAGACTGGCCAGCACTATCCGGGGTACCTGCAGGCGAAGCAACCGATGCGACGGCGCGCACACAGCGCCTCCGTTAACGCCAATAACACTGGCATGACCAGTGCAACTGCTGTGGACCCTGAAATGGGCCTAGCAAAGCCCATGGAAGCGCACCCAACGATCTACGAAGCGTCTGGGTACGATCCAAACGCCAGTGCGCTTTATCCGCCTTCCTCAGGCCGTCGGCATCACAAGATTGACTTTGAGAGCGGGTTTGGCGAGGATGTGGAGGCATCGTTCCCGACTCCTCAGCGCCTCGGTGGCGAGTTGCGTAGCGTGCCTTTTGAAGATCCTCCGGCCAACTACTTCGACGTGGAGGAAGGGGCCAAGCCGATCAAGTACACGAACATCGAGTTCACGCCGCCACCGGCACCGTTCATAATGGGCGATCAGTTTCGAGAAGACCAACAGGATGCACTGGATACGGCGGCGACCAAACCAACAATTGCACGCCAGTTTGTCCGCTCCATGCCGCAACCAGCGCAGATGCAACTGGAAGTGGCCAGGAGAGCTCGCATTCCATTATTCCTGCACTCCCCGATGTACGTCAAGACATCGGCGCCAATGGTTGATGACCAGGCAGCGATGGTGGAGATGGCAGAGCAACAGCAAGCATTGGCTCACGGCAACCATGGCGCTGGAGCCGCTGATGAGCTGGGGGCCACGATGACCCCGAGGAAGAAGGAGAAGCTGCCGCCCAAGTGCAAGAACAACAGCTTACACATTGATTTCAGTGAACTCAAGCTGGCTGAAATGATCGGTCAAGGAGCGTTTGGAACTGTGCACCGGGCAACATGGCGTGGCACGCCTGTGGCTGTCAAGATTCTCGTGTGCCAATACCTGACTGCTGACATCCTTGAAGAGTTCGAGACGGAAGTGCAGATCATGAGCATCCTAAGGTATGCCAGTCGTCTGTCTTGTGGTTTGACTGTGAGCCACTGGATAAATCAGCGTGAATTGTGGTGCAGGCATCCAAATATCTGTCTCCTTATGGGCGCCTGTATGGAGCCACCTACTCGTTGTTTGGTGATTGAATATCTGCCGCGAGGCTCGTTGTGGAATGTGCTGCGACAAGATGTCGTGATTGATTACGCAAAGCAAATGAGGTATATGGCTAGTACTGGATGAAAACGTTGTTGCTTCATCAGTGCTGACGCAGAATGTGTTCATGACAGCTTCGCACGAGACACTGCTCTGGGCATGAATTACTTGCACTCGTTTCAGCCGCCGATTCTTCACCGTGACTTGAAGAGCCCCAACTTATTGGTGGATACGTCATACGCCATCAAAATTTCAGACTTTGGGTTGGCGCGCGTGCGTGCTCACTTCCAGACTATGACGGGCAATTGCGGCACGACGCAATGGATGGCCCCCGAAGTGTTGGCGGCAGAAAAGTACACAGAAAAAGCCGACGTGTTCTCCTTCGGAGTCGTCTGCTGGGAAACGATCACTCGCGCATGTCCATACGACGGGTTATGTCAGATCCAAGCAGCTCTCGGCGTGCTCAACAACAACTTACGTCCAACAATCCCCGCTGACTGTCCTCCGCTGCTCAAGAAGCTCATGACGCTCTGCTGGGTAAGCACTCCAGAAAAGCGGCCCACGTTCGAGGCAATCCTGGAAATGCTGCAGTCGAACGACTCAAGCGCAGTGCCAAGCACGGGGGAACACGACACAGGACACCACCACCATCGATAATGATGAGGCTCGTTCAGCTGGTTAGGATACGTTAGTGCGGCAACATGCCACAATTGCAACAAAGAACAAAAAAGTGCAATCAATTCCCGTCCGCTTGATTTGTTCACCCCCTGAATACCTGACGCCAGCTGAGGTGGCCCAATCAGCGGCCACTGAGTTCCAGCGAGTGAAGGTCACGTCCAGAATGCATGTCTCTGAGTTTTCTGCATTTCCGGATCTATTTCACGCACCTGGTTTCGACGTGGATTGAAGATCCATTTTCGATCCTGGCTTCAAACTTCAATTTGCTCGCTGGCGACCAAGCAAAGACCAAGAAGCAAACACCAAGAAGCGCCAGGAAGAGGACGAGGAAGAAGAAGCGATGACCGACGTCGTGTGGGAGCGCGACCTGGCGGATGAACCCAACTACGCGCTCAGCAACGCCGAAGAAAACCGCCGCATGGGCTTTGTGGAGCGGTTCGCGCTGGCGGAGGACGTGGACGCCAAGCGCGCGCTCGCTCGCGCGGCATTCGTGGCGGACTCAGAACAAGCCGTGTACTACAACGCGCTCTGCGCGCTGCTTGAAGTTCAGAAGATGATGGAAACGGGGGACGCTGCACAGTGGGAGCGTGCGCTGGAGGTGCTGCAAGAAGGGGCGATCGAGCGCGCGGAAGAGGAACTGCGACGGCGGCAGTGCCAGCGCAAAGCCCAGCGACTGCTCTATCGACGATCGGTGCTTGTGCTGGAATTGCAGCTGCGCTTGAAGAAAGACAAGGCCGCACTGGTGGTATGTATTGTGTCTGTTGGTTTGATTTCGGAGCTGTATTGCTGACGACGGGTGCTGGGATGACGGTGCGGCAGGCGGCTGGAAAGAAGCTCGGGGAAGCGATGACGTTGACGTACAACGATCGTGCTCCAAACACGACAACATCCACAACCAGCGGGACAGATACGCTGCCGTCGACGCTCGAGTAAGCAATCTTTGTGGTGTTGTTGTGTTTTCCATTTCGAGGACTGACTGTTGCTTGTGACCAGGGATGACGTGTGGGATGTCGATGCTATTGTTGATCGCGCTGTTCAGGCGGTAAAGGCGGCAGCGTCCATTTCTACCCACCGACTCGCAACAAGTGTGCGAACAGAGCTTCAGTCATTCGATGGGTTCTTGCACGAACTGTTTTACAAGAAATTCGCCTGCGTGGAGACTGCTGAAAGACTCGGGTTTACTAACGAACAACGATGGCTTGTCTTGGAGCTATTTCTCAACGAGTTGGCGTTTGATTTCACGGATATTGACGGGTGAGTTAGCAATCGTGTCGCTTCTCACCATTTGCTTCGGCATCGCTGGATTCTAACGCTTTTCGAGTGTTCCGCAGATTTCCAGACGTCATCGTCGAGGATTTAGCACGCAATGAAAACTTTTACCGTTTTGGGTCTCGGTCGGTCCACAGCAAGCTCTCGTTATCGACGATGGACTACATCCAAAAGAAAGCGCCAAATGTGGTCGAAAACAGCGTCGAATTTGCAACGCGAGGAGTGATGCTGCGGATGTCCGCTGCTTCGTCAGCAGCCGAACTCTCTGGGTGGCGATGTGACTCAAGCTCACGACTGGACGACTTGAAAAATCTCTCCGAGATTTTGACGTACTTGAGCGCGTTCAGTTTGCGCATCAACTCGCTTCGCTTGGTCATTTTGCACAAGAAATTGCGACTTCTGCGATTGGTACATCTCGCGACTCCGACTGCTGAACTTCTTCTCAACATCCAAGATGCTTTGATTGACTACATATCGATTCCACGGCCAGATGCTCAGTTCATGAACCAAACGTATCTGCAACACCAACCGAAGTATGCAAGTGCAGTATTCAGCACTTCTTCGTCGTCGTACAGCAATTCGTCAACGGTCAGTGACGTCGCCAGAGAACTGGGTTGGAAAATCCGGAGCGCGGATGATGAGCAGCTGATTAAAGACGCGCTTTCGTTAGTTTGGATTTCTCCACCAACGTCTCAAGCATTGGAAGATGTGTGTACGAAGTGCTTGGATGCGGAATTTTTGAAGAAGCAAAGAGCACTATACAACCTTCGGTCCGGAATGGGTGAAGTCTCCGCACTTGCAAAGGAACTCGACTGGCAGCCTGACCGTCTCGCAACCTTGACCAACACGACCGAGATATCGTTTTGCGAATCAAATCTGCACCAGTTCGGTCCCGACGAAGACATCGTCCTTCGCGTTCAAGTTCGGAATGTCCAGACTTTAACGGTGCATCTCTACGAAATCAAAACGGTCGACTACTACGCACGAATGAGACAACCAATCCGCGGTAATATTTGTGTGGACGGTCTGCTGCCAAACAAGGAGAAGCGTGTGGACTTGGCTAATTTATCGCCATTCCAAGAATCCACCGTTTCCATTTCGTTTGCGGAAGATGGACTGCCTCAACGAGGTGTGTTCGTGATTGAAGTTTTCGAAGGAGGAGTTTCATGCCGTGCAATCGTCCGCAAAGGTTTTTTCCGGCATGTGGAGAAAATTTCAAATCGAGGTCACGAATTCGTTGTCGTGAGTGAAACCGGAGTTCCAGTTTGTGATTCGTCAGCTCTTGTGTTGCCCACCACTAGCAGCCAAGCTGTTCGCCAGTACCAAGCGGATGCTAGCGGTGTCATCGTGATTCCTTTCCGAGATGGTGAAGCTGGATTTGGTGAAAACTATTCGCTCGCGTTTGTCCACAACGGTTTTGGGCATCTACACCAACAATTCCTGTACATGAAATCCAGCTACGTCTTGAAGTCCCAGATATACGTCGATAGTGAACAGTTGCTTCCGGGATCAACTGCCACCGTGTGCATTAGACCAGTGCTCGTCGGCGACGAAGGCCATGAACTCAGTCTGGACACGCTTACTAGCGTTGAGCTGAGTTTTCAGTTCTTTTCGCAGAACTCACAGACCGCATCAGTAAAGAAGATGCTCAAGTACACGACGGTCAAGCACCTGCTGGATGATGTTGTCGCAATCGACATTCCTGTTGATGCGGCTTATTTCGATGTGAAGTTGAGTGGTCGTGTGAGCGTGAGCGGTGAAAGAAAGAATGAGCATGGACTACCTCAAGTTCAGTGCTCGAAGCGATTCCAAGTGCAACAGATTACTGACTATTCGACTACATTCACCCCGCACCTCGTCCGTCAACTTGATTCGAGCAAAAACATGCACTACGCAGTGGAGATTCGCGGACACAATGGAGAGAAGATTCCGATGGTGGACGTGGATTTAACGCTTTCTCACGTTCACTTGCAATCGGAGAAAAGCGTGCGTCTTCGTTCGAACTCAGAAGGCAAGCTTGTTTTGGGAAGACTTGTTGACGTGAGAAGTATTTGTGTATCGATCAGTCCAGGCAGTGATGGCGTTTGGAAATGGGAGCTGCCCAATCTGCGCACATGTTCACCTCACCAGGTGAATTGCATGCTTCATGATGAAGTGGTTATTCCTGTCCCTCACGCCTACTCGGATGCTGCGTCGAAATGGTTACATTGTGGTTTGGTTCGCGTATGGCAAGTGGATACGCAGAACACAGAAGCCACTGTGATAGCTGATGCGACCTCAACTTGTGACTTGAAGGCTCTGTGCGATGACAAAGGAACGATTTGCAGAGGTTATTCTCTTCGAATGCCGAGATGTGGCAATTTCGTTGTTCACATTCGTCCACTCAATGTCAAGCACCCAATAACTGTTGGTAGCCGGAAGCTTGATTGTGCGATCAACAACGGCGTGCTGCTGAAGTCGACGCAACTGCTTTTGCTGACGCCAACCGAACCACCAGTAATTGAAGAGGAGAAAATGATTGTCTCGGATGGCCGAAAGATGCTGCGAGCCAAGGTAAACCTGCCACATCCAGAATCCAGCGATGTGTACTTCATCTTCAAAAGATTTTTGGATGTGGATAATCGCAAGATCAGCCAGGTAATGGCAACAAGTGGACTACAGAATGCATCGTCCTTCGGTTCAACCAAGCGAAGTCTAGCATTTGAGACCAAGCCATCACCCAACGAGTTCCTGAAGAAACGAAAAGTCAGTGATGAGCTTCGATACATTTTGCAACGACGCGAGTTCGAGCGCTCCCAGCCTGATTCACTCATGCGTCTTTGGCATTCATCGCTCCCAAATCCAAGTTTATTGCAGAATCCTCACGTCATGCGCGAGGGTGACATGGAGACGGTGGACATGAAGGATGGAGAAGAAATCAAAGGATTCAACGATATGTCTAACGAAAATGCTTACACAGTAGTGAGGAAAAAGGAGTGCTTCAGAGGGTCCCAAGCTTTCCAACAACGCCAGCAATGTAGAATGATGCCACGACAGGAGCTGCAACCAAGCATCGCCTTTCTTGCCCACGGGTCTGATGTTGTCCGATATCGCGGCACTGCCGTCAACGAAAATGGCGTCATTGAACTTGATCTCTCGAGTGTGCCATTCTTCAGTTCTGGATTCGGCGATCGTGGCCAGTTTGAAGTGATAGTCTTCGCAATTGATGCAGCGAATGACCAGATGGCTATGCACGAAAATGTAGTGGCTTTGGACGACTCCCCTATTTCGCAACATACCATTCCGACTCGAAGCTTGTGTTTGCCGCCCGAAGAAGCCTTAGAGTGCACGACCCACGCCGTTCAAGTTCAAAGTCACGAATGTCTTGTTGCTGGGGATGAACGAGTGATTGATCGGTCGGCTTCAAGTAAATTTGCTGTCTACAATTCATTGGACAGTGTGATGGAACTATGGACAACGTTGTGCGCCAGTGAACAGCTTTCTGAGCTAGCTGCTATCCTTCGCCGCTGGCACCAATACGACATCTCCGAAAAACTGAAGTTTTACCATCTGAATGCGTCCGATGACTTCCACTTCTACTTGTTCAAGAAGGACCGAGCATTTTTTGACGACTATGTGTCGGTGTCAATCAGACAGAAGTTGTCGAAGTCGTTCATTGATCACATCTTGCTCGAGAACACCGACACCCTTCGGTCGTTGTACTTCAAGTTGGGAGAGTTCCAGAAACTGAGTGTGGTGGAAAAGTTGTTGCTTGCTGATCGACTAGCTGACTCCGTCGAGCAAAAACGCATTTGCTCTCGAGTCCTCGCCGACATTAGTGCGGCTGATCATTCATCTCTCACTTTGTCCCAGCTATTCGACACATTACTTTCTGGCGGCGAAGTAAAACCTCAACCAGATGAGTTCTCAATGCCGATGGCGGACATCGAGGAATCGTGCGACTTTATTGAGTTAAGCGAGTGTGCAGCATTTGGGGCACCAGCACCAGCACCTGGCGGCACGCCCTTTGGCAGTTCCTTTGCTTTTGGTGCTCCTGCACAGATGGTTTGTCAAAGCCAGCCAGTGGGTGGATTTGCCAGCGCGAGTGGAATGTCGAGCATACGTCGCGCATGTCAGTCAAGTTCTTCAGATCACAGCGAGAATGAAGACAGCGATGGAGACAGTGACGATTACGCTTTTGGCGTTGAAAGCATCGATAGTGGTGACAACGGTGATGAACCTGAAGCTGACGCAAACGCAAAGAAGGATGAAAAAGCCAAACGCAAGCAACGACCATTCATCCTTCCAGGAAAAGTGCGCGTTCTCGAAGAAAAGCGCTATTTTGTTGATCAGAGGCCGTATATTGATGGACGAAATGGTTTCTGGAAAGATTATGCTGCGCACATTATGAAGCGAAGCTCAGGTGGTGATGGTGTATTCCTCTCAAGCAACTTCCCAGAGGCTCTGTCGAGCTTGACTGAAGGAATGTTCGTCATTTCACTGTTGGATCTCGAGGTGTCCCCAAAGAGCGTTGTGCTGAAGAACGCGAACGCTCTTGGGACAAAAGTTGCACTCACAGCACCAGGGTGTCTCGTGTTGTACCATCAAAGCATCAAGCAAACGGATGCCGATGAATCGGCTAACACCAGTGTTGTGGTGAATCAAGTTGTGTACGACCCCTCGGAGATGGTGTCGCCGAGCGAACGTAAATCCCCACCAGAGTTGCTCGTCAATACGATCTACGAATGTACCGTGAGCGTGAGCAACATCGGTGCGCGTCCACTTGATCGTCTGTCTCTCTTGTTGCAAATCCCGCAAGGGTCCATTCCCATCGGCACCAACGGATTCTACACCAAGATTGAACGAATTTCGGTCTCCCAGAACACGTCTTTCTCGATTTCATACCAGTTCTACTTCCCGGCGACTGGTGATTTCCCTCATTACTCGGCACAAGTGGCTCACGATTCCAAGGTTGTGGCATGGGCGCGAGATGTCAGAGAGACGCTGACTGTGGTGAGTGAAGTGACCCATGTAGATCCAACGTCATGGGCTGATGTATCTGCACGAGGGTCGCTCGAGAACGTGCTGGAGTACTTGCGCACCTCAAGTAACATCCAATCTGTCGCATTGCATTGTGTGGGCTGGCGCTGCACAGAAGAAAAGTTCTACCTTGGTTTGGTCCAGTTCTTGCGCGAGAATTTGCTGTTTGACTCGGCGATCTGGAAGTATGCTTTGATTCACGCAGATGAGCAAGGAACGCGAGAATTATTGGGGGCTGTCGCGGACACGTCGTACGTTATTGGCTCCGGCTTCAATACTTCGTTGATCAGCACGGACAGATTGTATCACTGCGAGCGATTCGACAACAGTATGTCCTTCGAGCACACCGAGTTTGGCCCATTCTACACCCAGCGCACGCATCCAGTTCTTGGAAACATCAACAGCGAATCCTCACGACCAACACTAGGAGATCTATTTGGACCTCCTGGAGTGGCGAACCAGCAACCACGCAATCTTTCGCGTGCTTCGTCGAACACTACCGATCCCGCCAAGGACAGTGGATTCCGTCGAATCTTGAACCAGGATACGCGTCAGTATTATCGCGGACTGTGCGATCGCCTTGGACTTTACACGTCGTTGGGAGCCGATCACTTGCTGGTGCTGACGTACTTTATGATTCTCCAAAACAGAATCAGAGAGGCGCTGGATCTGTTTGCACGAGCTCAAGCCGCGAGAGTCGTAACTGGTGAAGCGACAACGTCCGGAGTTGCTGTCGACTACATGGATGCCTTCTTGGAGTTCTACCGACCACAGCCAACAGACCAACAAGCGTTCACGCGTGCGAGGGACCATGTCCATCGGCACAAGGACAACGTGAACCGTCGATGGAGAGAGCGTTTTGCAGCTCTTGCCGAAGTCTTGGAAGAGTGGGACGCCATTCAGAAGGACAAACACCACCAGAACGTGCAAGCATCAGAATCATCGAAAAAGCCCGAGCAACGTCCAGCGAATGACCTTCGACTTGCCGTAGAGGTGACAGATGCCGCCATTGACTTCACATCTAAAAATGTTGGGGCTTGTACAGTGGCATTCTATCCGATCGACGTCGAGCTGATGTTCTCCACGGAGCCGTTTGAGAGCTTCTCCACGTCAGCCGCTGCTTCTTCGACTTTGCTCATGGTGCAACCGCGCCTCGAGCTCAATGTCGACCTCACCACGCAAACGCAATTGGCAATCCCAGCCGAGCTCAAAACCACCCAGATGATGGTTCGCGTCAAGGAAGTGGTTGACGCTCGGTTGATTCCGTCCGTTGTTCCAGCCATTGAGGTCGTCCGCCCGTATTTCAACACCAAGCTGACCGTGTCGGTGCATCGCCAACTGGGTGTGGTGCAAGTCTTCCACGACGGCAGTCCAGTTCGATCGTGCTACGTGAAGGCCTACGCCAAGGCTTCGAGCGGCACTGCCAAGGCACGCCGAGGCGAGTTCTACAAGGACGGCTATACCGACGTCTTGGGCAAGTTCGACTACGCCACCACGAACGGCGACCGCCTGCAGAGCGTGGCCAAGTTCTCCATCTTGCTCGCGCACCCAACGCTTGGTGCATGCGTCCAACAAGTCGACCCGCCCATCATTGCATCCACCGCTGCCGACTTTGAGCACCGCGACGAACAGGAAGCGCTGTGGTGTTGATCGATGTGCCATCCATATCCAGATGATGCGTGTTCATCTCTCGAAGTTCAGTGTTCATGTCTTGCATCATGTTGGTTCGCCACACTAGGTTAACCATTGTCTTAACACGAATCTTTGCAGCGGTCATGTATAAAACTCCGACTCCCCCTGCGATCCCTGAAAGGCGCACGTCGCACTTCGACATAACCGAATCCGCACTCGCCACAGCAGGAGGCGGCGCCACCATGGGCGCGGACATGTCCAAGGCCAGCGCGGCCTTGGACGACGACGCGGACGCACACAATGAGTTTGGCGAGAAGCTGTCGGCGCGCGCCTGGCGCGAGGGCGTGCCCTTCACACTGCTGCACGATGAGGCGTTTGTCGCCGAGAAATACCGCGAGTTGATGGCCGCCCGTGGCCAGGCGTCGTCGCCGCGTGGGGCGCTGGTCGAGGACGAAGACGTCAGCGTCTCCGGCACGAACGACGTGCCGCTGGATGAACTGCAGCAGGTGGCGGACGGCGCGCGCGTCAAGCTCTTCGGGCAGCCCTCACGCGCCGAGCAGCCGCTGGTGGGCGGCGTCTCGGACGACCCGGACGCCTCGGGGCGCACTGGGCCCGGCACGCCTGGAGCTCAAGGGAAGCGCGCGAACCAAGCGAATGGCAGCGGAACAGCAGGCGGGAACGACCGTCGCATCAGCGCCAGCGCGCTGGCGGGCATCGCCGACACGGCGCTGTCGCGCCCCACGGTCGAGTGCGTCATGAACGAGAAGCTCCGGACGCAGCGCGTGGAGATCATCCAGAACTACTTCGAACAACTGGTTGCCATGCTGGAGAGCCATGGCTCGAGTGGAGCGCGCAATCGCGCGCGGAGTCGCTCGTTGACGGCGGCCGCCAGCGCCGGGTTGAGCCGCGTGGAAGTGGAGAACATCGACCTCGTTGCTGCCGGCGTTGTGGCGCCCGAATCGTCCAAGCGGCCTCATCGCGCGACTGTACCGAACGGTAATGCATCGTTGCTGTTCTCTCTCAGTGCGTTCCGTGTCCAGCTGGAAATGCTGCACGACTTTCGACGCACGTCGCCGCGCGTGTTCCGCCGCAGTGTCCTTGCCATGATCAAGTCGACGCTCGAGTTCTCGCCCTTTCTGCTGCGCGACGTCGCGCCTGGCTCGACTGAAGAACTGGCGCTGATGGATCATCTTTGCTTTTGCCAAGAAGTGCTGGCAGGTCCTGAGACGACAGCGGAGCAGCATAATATCACGCTCGTGCTGCTGCTAGCGCTGGGCGTGAGCAGTGGTCGCTTGGCGCTGGTTCTTCGGTTTGTGCATGGCCTTGTGCGCGTGCGCACATCAAAGGCTGGCGCCCAGTTGCTGCAGAATGAAGAGCTTCGGCTGCTGGTCCGAGAGGTGCTTGAACGGATGGACGAGTACCGCGTGAAATCGAAGTTGTCGGCGTTTGAAGATGCCACACTGCTTCGACGCTTCACGATCAAAACGCTCCAAGCGGCCAGTATCGACCCCGCGCACGACTTTCGACTTAGCTTGCTTCCTCAGAGCAACACGAGCATTTCCACGGATGGAAGCTATCTGTACACGTGGAACCTGCAGAGGGGCTTGATGAAGGTCGGCACTGGGTTGAACTTTACAATTGCAGGGCGGGTTTACGCCGAAGCACCCAGCGCCAGCTTTCTTAAACTGCTACAGAAGAGGCCTGTGTATAACGCAGTGCTGTACGGCGAAGGAAGAGACGTGACCAGCGCCGTTAGCGAATACATGAAGGGACTGCAAAGTGATCGTGCGACGCCGAAATTGGTGAAGGATATCTTGACAAAGGACGATGCCGACGACATCCTCGCATCGTTTTCTCATCGGAAGGTGTTTGTCGCGTATTCCGTCAACGGAGTGCGCACGGAGCGCATTTTCTCTGACGATGATCTCCTTCAGATTTCCACTCGAGCGGACGTTGTGGTCGTTCTTTTTGCGTTCTATGGTGACTTTGAGAACCTTGGGTACGATTTTTTGAGTGGTTTATCGACAAAACTGGAAGAAATCGAAGCATCTGCACCTGAGGATGGCGAACTCTTGCTCACGTCGTCTTTGCTGGCCGAGCTGACCGATGGACTCTCAATGCCCATTCTTGTCTCTGCCGATAAAAAGCTCATTCTCGTCTCGTCTTCTCATGGCTCCAACGTCGACACGGCTTTGTGTGTTCGCCTTGGTCAGCCGATCAGTTGCACAGATGACGTGACGGACAAGGTTTACTTATCCAGTGTGGCGCTTTGCGACTGTTGGCTCTATCTCAGCATCCTGGTCATGGAAGATGATAACACTCCTGTCCTGGGACGTTCCGAGTCTGCTCATCGTGTCATTCGAGTGTCACCAAAAACTTTGACCGCTGTTGACACGCTAGAACTCAAAGCCCGTGCTCACTCGCAAGCACCAGCACCGCCACTGCGATTGTCGAGTCCGATGCCATTGTTTACTTTGGTCAGTGACGGCAAGAGAATGTATGAAGTTGAGATGAGCACGAACAGCTTTGATGTAAACGTGTTTATTCCAACCTCAGCGTCAGACGGAGGTGTCGCTCTTTGCTTCGAACGTCGATTCGGTTTGGATATCGAGAACGTGCAATGCAGCACCTTCGTCAACTGTTTATTGAAGATTCTCAAGGCAAAAATCCAAGTGACGGCGCCCACGTTCACCTTACCAACGTTCTACACGAATGGATCCATCTTATGCGCGTATTTGCCGAGTACGTCAGCCAGTATAAGTGAGTCCCCGAAGTACAATTGCTTGATGTTTGACTGCGAGGAAGGAAAATATTGCGAACCAGAAACGTCAGTCCCGACCTCGGCGAAAACGAATGACGACGGATTTGACTCTTTTGAACGAGAAATTGCAGGGCCTGCTGCGTGTTTTGATGCGAAAACCAACGTCATATGGACGCTCGATGCTTCGAAGAACACAGTGGCTTGCTACAAAAACTGTGGAGAGCGAATATCTTCCTCCGTCGACATCATCTCGTTACAAGCGTCGGTCGATGTTGAGTGCGCTTCTGAAGATGGTGTCGCCCATCGAATTTTGGTTTCTCTACTCCGTAACATGTCTTCGCTTGGTTCAGACTCAAGGCTAACGTCCGCGGAAAAATCCAACGCTCCATTTGTTGGTGACTTGGACACTGATGGATTTGACATACTGCTTGAATTGGTTCAAGTGTTGGCCCTCAAGTATCAAGAGAAGGCGAACACAAGCGCAAATGATGCACAAACATTACAAGCCTGCCTGTTGATTTTGAAGACCAACATCGAGCTTTTGATCCGATCAACAGATCGCACTAGGAAAGATCAGGTTACTCATCGAGTGCGTGCAAAGCTGCAAAAACCGTTGGAAGATCTCATTGCGCGTGTCAGCAATGATACAAATGCCCAGTCTGCGAGTGACGGGCAAGTGGAGCTACTAGCATCGGCGTTGGACCTTCAGGCTGTGTCAATGCACTCTGATACTTCAAAACAACTGGACACCGTGTCAGACCTGCTCGCGAACTGGCAATCCAAGCAGATTTCCAAGGTTGAGCTCAAGGTATTGGTTCGATTATTGACAACTTTATGTTCACGCGTACAGCAAGTTCACGAGTGTATCGAAGCTGAAGGATCAAAGTCAACGCGATTGGTGCGACTCATTGAATTGGGAGTATCGATTCAAATCAATCAACTGAATCAATCGGTGTCAAAACGGCGCGCTTCACTGCCCAGTGCGTCAATCTCTCCCGACGGCGAAGAAGCAAGCGTGCAACTCGTGACATTTGTCAACTGCTTGATTCAGAAAGTATTGGCAACCTTCTCGATGTCGAACGTTACGAAGAATCGTGTGTGTGCAACAGTGAGCGTGTATGAAGCTGCATTGGGTGCTTGCACGACGATATGCTCAGCTGCAGTTGAGCTAGTGGAAAAGCATGGAAGCTCCTGCTTCGACAACTTGCTCAAGACCTTGCAGTGGGGCTTCCTGGGGGTGATTGCACCCGTTGTCCTCGGGTGTGGGCTTGTGTTCATGCGGAATCTGGATCTCAATGTTGGAAGAATCAAGAACGCTTACCAAGATGAGCGCGATCAGTCTCTTGCGAACAATCGTGTTCACTCGATGCTGTTTGAGCTGATGAAGCAGCATGCAGAGAAGCTGAAGGAGCTGGTCAAGTCGATGGATGTGCTGGTGTCTTTTCTTGATCCCAGCGTCCGCGAGCGAGAGGTCGAATCCGTATCAGTCACCAAGAGAGTTGACACCGTGGAATCTTCTCACAGCTATGAGAACAATCTCGATGAAATCAATGAGCTGCGGATCCCGGGGGCCTCCAAACTTACAATCACGTTTGATGCACAAAGTCGAACTGAGTTCAACTACGATTATATCACGTTCTACAAGACTCGCGACCAGACAGAGTACTACGGGGAGCAATTCTACTCTGGGCGCGACCTTGAGCATAACTGGCCAGGCGTTGGTGGCAATCCGCCGTTGGTGATTGACGCGGATCATTGTTTTGTGTTCTTCCACACAGACAGCTCAAACACAGATTGGGGATTCAAGTTCACTGCCGTTGGAGAAATCTTGCAAGAAAAGAAGACTCTGCAGCTGCATTGGATCGCTTTCATTCAAGAAAGCGCGGTCAACCTTTTGGACGAAACAGTCAAATCTTTCGTTGAAGCCTCAACCTTTGCTCCAATGGAAGAAATTGAAGTCTTGAACGACAAGTTCCTCCAAAGTGATTTGATCAAGAGTGGCATTTGTGCCGAGCACAACCAAAACACAAACGTCGTCGATCTCTTGAAGGATTTTGTTGATCCGCCGGAAGGCTCGCAGGCTGAGCGTGTGATTCAAGCCCTCCATGAACGTAGTGGAACGATCAGACTGCGATCAATCTCCAGCACGTCGTTTACAAGTAGTGCTGCTCCGCCTTCTACGACAACTCAGAGCATCAATAGTGCTGTTCGCGCGGTTGCAGCCGCCATTTTGCATCACAACATGTGGGGAATGGATGCGTACGCGTTTGCTCAGAACTTGCGAGGTGATGTGTCAGAGCAGCTCATGCGTGGATGGAAAAACGCGCAGAAAATGCGCGATTGGTTTCATCTAGGAGACGCAGCTGACGCGAGTATCCACCGAAGCATCTCGCCAAGCCGTCGACGATCACGGAAGTTGAGGCGTCAGCCATCTGCGTTTAAGGGAGTTTCTGAAGAATCGCTCCAGATTTTGTGCACCAATGTCATCGAACGCGCGAAGTTTTTGCTGGAGCTAACTCCAGCTTCTTTCTCGTATGTAAGCGGAGCTAAACGGCGGTGGGGACTCTTGGTGAAGTATGGATATGCCATTGGAAGATCGAATCCAGCTGAATCGCCTCTGGAGAAATGGTACAACTTGCTGGATGAGCTGCAAGCGGCGACGGAGTTGCGTAGTCTCTTTCAGTACAGGAGAAGCTCGTTCGAGCGAATGAAATCGGGTCAAGCCAAGTCTGTGACGGAACAAGTGCTCGAGTTTATTCAGAGCGATGCGGATGTCGACGAGCTAAAACGAATCATCTCTGCTCGTAACATGCGAGCACGGGCCCGGACGTTTGGCATCGAAACGCTCGTGGCGTCTCTGCAGCATTGTTCGTACCCACGACTGCGATGCGTTTTGGTCGAATCGTTTGCCACAACACTGAAGAAGCTTTCGCTTCCTGCTGCGCTTCTGCAAGTGCTAGCAAATGGAGGAACTTCCGCTGCAAACCTCACAGCGCTCTCGTCACAACGCGTGCATTTTGACTCACGGCTCAGTGGCTGCAATGAAGAATATCGTCGAGGGTTGAGCGGTGCCTTTGGCGACTGCTTATCGCTGTTCGCGCAGCTGTTGATGGCGCTTGACTCGTCAGAATCAACACTAACTGTGGTCATTTTGAAGTGCTGCGCGTTAGACTATGACGTGGACGACTCTTACCTGCTGCACGATAGCAGGATACTGACGCAGATTCTGAGGTTGCTATCGTCAGAATCAGTCCGAGTGCGTCGATCAGCCCAGTCCCTTCTTGGTGTCTTCCTCTCTCGGTTTGTCGTCGGAAAAGCAGCGTCATCGCTGGAAGCAGGTGATTCGCGCGATGGGGACATTTACGACGTGTCGGCGTTCCAGAAGCAACTGTTTACTGCTGTTGGCCTCCAGCTGGAAGGCGTGGTATCTTTAACCAGCGGAGGTGACATGCCGGCTGAGGTTGCCTACGACCCACTCAAAGTGTCGTATCTGCCTGATCACTCACCTGGACTGACGGCGCCACATATGCAGTCGATTGGAGTGCAGTGGAACCACACAATCATGCTGTGGGTGTACTGCCCCTCCAGTTCGTGCTGTTACGCTCTGAAAGTTGGTGACGAAGTTCGACGCGGACCTGACTGGAAAGACGGCAATGACGAAGACGGAGGGGATCGCGAAGTTGGAATTGTGACAGCGATATGCAGCTCCAGGACTGTCGAAGTTCGCTGGGTAGCCAGCAACACTGCCTTTGAATACGTGTTTGATCCCAAAGCTGACATTTACGAGGTGATATTGCTGGATGAAGGAGTTGGTGGTACCATCTTTTTCAAGGGAAACAAGAATTTGACACAAGGCACCGCGCTTGCAACCCCGTGGAGTTACTTTGCGCTTTTCATGAATGACAAGCGCCAGCTCAGCTACAAGATTGCGTGTGGAGCTGAGAAAGATACTATCTATCACACGAATCACGAATTGGAGCCTGACACGTGGACCCACGTTGCCATTGTCCAGGAAGAAGATGCTCTGAAGTTCTACATCGACGGCTCACTGTCCACACAGCAATTGCTCGATCCATTCTTGATCATGCGTGGCAACGTTAATCCGTCGCAGTCGAGGATTGTCGAGTCTGTGCACCCGTACTCCGACTCGGTTGACCAGTACTGGCCAGTTCACGTGCCTGGTGCCAAGAAGCTCCGAATCACGTTTGATCCTCTCTGCGACATCGATCGTTCCACCGGGTTTGTGCGCTTCTACAAGAACGCACGCTGCAACGAATTTTGGGGCGACGAGAGGTACTCTGGCAAGTATCATGATCCAGAGCGCAACTTTCCTGGAGCTCAGAGCCACCGCTATCGTGGACGAAGGATGGGAGTCAATGCGCCAGTCACTGTCGTCGATGCTGTTGAAATCTTGGCAGACAAGTGTCTGGTGTACTTCCACAGTGATGGCCATTCGACGGGTTGGGGATTCCGGTTGCTGGTTTCACCGGTCTTCCCTGACGAGTCAGATTCGTCTGGTACGACATTGAATCCGTATCCGTTCTACTTTGGCGAAGGTCCTCTACGCATTTACGATGATGCCGCAGCAAAATGCTGGGTGTACGCTCCCAAGGTGCTGGACTTTCCGATCGCCGAGAATGATTTGATCTCGGAAATCCACGCTGATTCGCCAGCAAACGTCGTGACCCCTGTTCGAGTCCCGAATGAGCGAATCCTGCACATTCTTGGATTGATTCGAACATGCTCAGAAACTGCGTTTGGAAGAAATTTGATCTCGACGCCAGAAAACATTGGAAATATGCTCTTCTTGGCTTTCGACACTCGAGTGTCGGTGGAGACACGCTGCGGCAGCATGCGGGTGCTGCGTGATCTCAGCTCGTTCTTGAACCCAAAAATCGTCGAAGTACAATTCCGGCGGATGTTTCCTCGTGCAGGGACAACGTTTATGGAGTTTGTGTTGGACTCTCTCGCCGACATGATGAATGTATGGAGCAGGTACGCTCAAGACCAACCCGTTAATGCTTTAGCACTTCAGCCAGAAGACGCAACAGAAGGCCAACTTGATATCCGCGAGTCAGCTCAGGGCGCAGCAAGTTTGATGTCGTCCTGCATCTCATTACTACGTGGTTTGGTTGGATCATTCAACTGGAACGAACTCTTGTTCACTGCGATGGAGAAATCCGTCACGAGCTTGCAGAACCTTCTGCAAAAGAACATCCACGAAGTGGACGCTCACCAACTTGGTCGTGACATTGCCACGTTTGCTCTGTTCGGCGGCAGCTACGATGGCGTCGCGCTAGGTGGACGCGTGAAGTGTTTTGTCAACATCGATGGCAAGGAGACGATCGAAACGGGTTACTTGGTGCAGCTTCGAATCCGACAAACAGTTCGACTTGCTCGTATTTTGTTCGACTGCGACCCAAGCCGACCTGTTGATGTCCCTGTGAGTGATGTCGCGCACTTGAGCCAAGAAGACGATCACGAGCTGGCGCACTTTTTGAAGCACATGTCGCCATTTGCTTCGCGGATTCGCGACCTGTTCGAGGCGGGGCTGCAGATCCAGGCCAACAATCCAACGGACAAAGGTGTGTACAAGCCCAAACGCAGTCGGAAGGAGATTGTGGAGGTACTCGAGAGTGAGCATCCGTATGTTGGCGGCGAAGACATCACGTATCCGCTTGACTTCCGTGGCGCCAACGAAATTGTGATCTATTTTGACAAGAACTCGACGACAGCAAACTGCAATGACTTCGTTCGTTTCAACAAGCGGCGAACTGACCGCGGCACCGACGATTCCACGGAGAGTCTGGAGTTTTGGGGTGAAGAAAAGTACTTCGGTGATTCATTCCCGGGCGTTGGCAATGTACCACCGCTCCGGATTCCAGCTTCCAGTGTCGATGTGTACTTCCACACGGAGAGCACTCCGAATACAAACAGCGAATGGGGATTCAAGCTGACTGCGCATGCGTTTGAAGAAACAGTGACGTATCCTCCTGAGCTGCCTCCATCCATCATTGTAAACGCTGTCAATGATCTCAGAGCGCGATGCGTCAAGGCACTGGGTGTGCTCTTTCGTCTCCAGCACGATCAAGAGAGCATCAATGCTTACGCCCCGCTCATCTCGTCGCTTACAAAGATTGCCAACGCGCCGAACGATGGGCGACCGACACGATCAGCACCAAAGTCCCAAGTGTTCGAGTCCAAGCATCCATATGCAAACTCGCTGCTGGAGTACATGGCAGTGACATTCAGTGGCGCCTCAAACCTCGTGATCACGTTCGACCCGCAATGCCGCACAGAGCACGGCTGTGACTACTTGTGCTTTTTCAAAGACAAGTCACTGACGGATCGGTGGGGTGCGTACCAGTATTCCGGGTGTGATGACACAGCCAATTGGCCTGGGACAGGTGGTCGCCCTCCGCTCATCATTCCTTCAGACTCATTCACGTTGCTGTGGTGCACGGACACGTCAAACGTTGACTGGGGATGGAAATTCACGGTGAGTGCCGAGTTCTCATCAGTCAGTCCACTGGCGCTAACGTTGGAACAGTTGGACCGACAAGCGTACCATATGTACGAAGTGATGTACGAGAAACAACGCGCTCAGCGCTGTCCATATCCGGCTGAGTTTGAAGGTTTTGAGAAAATCGATGCTGCTCAAGCAAATGACTACGGCTTTGTTGGTGAGCCAATCCGCAAGCTGCTGACATCATCTAGTTCCCGTGGAGAACTTGCTCGGCGCAAGACGATAACGAAGCTCTCGCGCCAACGAAAACGCTATCGTGTGATTAACGATAACAAAGTGTGCATCCGGAAAGACAAGCGAGACGATGCACCAACCGTGCGCCAACTGAAAATTGGAGAAGAATTCGATGCTGCGGAAGCAGATGAAGAATGGCTTCGACTCGATGATCCCGACGCAAAATCAAGTGATGTGGGCTGGGTTCGGCACCGATCGGGTGACTCGGTTTACGCACTGTCGATTGCAGCTATCATGCAGAGAGAGGATCTGATGGTTCTTGGCGTTGACGACTCGCATCTCGAATTCACTCAGTCGGTGCTGGAGATGGATGAAAGCAATCCTGAGTACGAAGCACTCGCTTGCTTCAACTCACAGTTCTCGAACGAAGGGTTGAAGGGACAAAGTGACCGATTCCAAAGTCTCACGTACGACACTCATCGAGCGCTGGCAACCAAAGGAGCTCGTGAAGCGCTGCTTACGTTCCTGTCTTGCGATCCTCACCGAACACCAGTGCGAATGATGGATTTTGGAACCGTGGATAATCTCTTGCTGCTGTTCTCCCAGTATTTCTGCCTCGAGAAGACACATTTGGCATTTGACGGCCAGTCTGATGTCCTTCTGGCGCTCGGGAAGCGCTTACATGCGTTCTTCGATGATACCGCGAACGAAGCCACCACAATGGACATGTTGCAGCGCTGCGTCGACATTTTCCACTGTGCGACGTCGCAGCTCCCTCGAGCGCGCGGTGCGTCCAGGGTGATTGAAAGTGCGCACCCGTATCACGACAACTTGGATCAATACTGGCAGCTTTCGATTCCAGGCGCAATCAAGATCAAGGTGATGTTTGACCCGCGATCCAAGACCGAGACCGGTTGCGACTGGGTGTGCTTCTATAAGGACGGCAGCAACAGAAGTGAGCTGTATGGAGAGACCCAGTATGGTGGACGCGGGGGCAGTGAGAACTTTCCAGGATGTGGTGGCCGTCCTCCACTTATCATCGACGCGGATCGATTTGAAGTGCATTTCCACTCGGACTCGAATCAAAGTGACTGGGGGTTCAAGCTCTACGCTGTGGGGATTTTCGAGACCGAGAGTGCGGCTGGGGAGGCAGATGGACCGAAGGGGGAAGATATTGCAGGGTTTGTGTCATTACTGCACATGTGTTGCTGGATTCTGATCACTCTCTCCAACAAACCAGATATCACCCAGCGCCAATATGAGAGTCTGTTCTCCACCGACATGCTGGAAGCACTGCTACTTGGCCTCCAAGAGTTTCCTCAAATCATCAAGCGTCACGTGTTCCAGCTGATTACGAACATGGCGACCAAGACATCATACTTCCGCGAACTTCCTGCACCAGCAATCGAGCGTATCCGTGACACGATTAACGTAAAACTGCGTGCTCAATATGCGGCAGAAGACCGCGTTGACTCGAAATCGCATTATCTGCAAGCATTGGTCCAGTGTGCTTTGGCAATCGATCTGGCTATTGACAGCACTTGGTATGCGGATTATCGCGGCTTGCTAAGTCCTGAGAACAAGTTTACTAGCACGCAAATGATTCAAGAGATGACACCACCTGGCTGTCCATTCCAGCGCTGTTGGAGAAGTGGCACGTCGTGTTCAAGTGGAATCCACACGTTCACCATTCGAATGAGTGAAAATGCGCACTTCGAAGGTTTAGGTATTTTTGTGGGCAATTCCCAGCAGCAAGGCCAGAAGTTGGAAGTGGCGTGGAATGGAACATCGGCGTGGATCGGAAATGTCCCTGTCTCGGATTCGAAGTGGGTTCCGTCTCGGTTGACAAGCGAAGATGTCATCACGGTTGGTGTTGATCTCAAGTACAGCACGGTGGTAGTCCGGAAGAATCAGCTCACGGTTGTGACATTGGTTGGTCGAGCTGGGACCGATGCACTGCTTTCCTGGCAGTCGTTCTCACCAAAATCCGAGCTGTCCCTAGCAGTTGCAACGTCGAAACCGAAGAGCCCCATCGTTCGAACGTGGCGATGCTCGCCGTTGGCCGAGATTCCACCTCCAACATCACCCGGATGGCTGTACAAGATCGTAGATGCTGCAAGTATCATGCTTGATTTCCAAGAGAACCGCATATCGCAGTGCGTGGCACGAGAGAGCAAGCACCCCCTGGTCCGTGATGATGAAGTCACCTGGGAGCGTGTGCATGTACCTGGTGCGGTGGCTTTGGAAGTGCGCTTCGACCAACGGACTGCACTAGGCTCTTCCCATGTGGTGACGATTTCAGACGGACCAAGTCACAAAGACGGTCAGCAGTTTGCGCTGACAGCAATGAAGGGCACGAAATTGTGCGCCAAGAACCCGTCGTTGTTTGTTTCAGACGCTTCGCGCCGAAATGTATTGCTTCGAACGGGAGATCTTGTTGTACGGTCCGCGGATTGGGACTATGGCAACGAAGATGGGGGTCCCGGTAGCATTGGCGTTGTAACTGAAATTGTCGTCGGTGGTGGCGTTCGAGTTCGATGGAAGGTGTCTGGCAAGGAAACAATCTATCGCTACAGCTACAACAGTCGATATGACGTCCAACCGCTTGAGAAGTCCGACCCAACGTGCGGTCCGCTTGTTGTGTTCGGTGATGCTTTGTACTTCGATGTCAAAGTGGGAAACCAAGATGCTGATCCAGCAGAAACGGTTGAGTTTCAAGGAAGCGCCTGTGTCAGCTCCCCGATTGCGCTGAAGTTTGATCTGAGAAAGAGCCGCCTATCCTTCGGAGATGACTACTGCATCGAATTGTGGGCATGTGTTTCGGAATTTCATTCCAAGGGTGCGAATGTCCCAGATTTGCTCCATCTTACCGATCAGAACAACATTTTCAAGCTATCCATTGACATCGATGGAACTGATCACGCGGTGGTTTCGGCGGGTTCATCTGGGAAAATGATTCCGTTGACGTGTGATGTCCACGACCACACAATGAAAATGCCTGTTGGCGGCTGGGTACATCTGGCAGTGGTCGCGTCTGGGTCGAGGTGTATTGTTTACCTGAATGGTGATGTGGCGTTCTCCGGTTGCTTGAAAACCAGCGACAACCGCAGCTCGTTCTTGCTGGGAAACCTCAGTATCAGCTCAGGAAGTCGTGGCGTGGTATCACATGTATCCGATGTTCGCCTTTGGGACGTCGCTTTCCAGTCTGAACACATCCAATCTCATGCTAAAGGCATGAACAGCATTGTACGCGACGAGTCGTCAGGCGGCAGTCGCCCGGGAACTCCAGCGAAAACCACTATGGCTGTACCTTCATCTGTGTACCCGCCATCTCCACCTCGATCTCCTCGGCTATCGGCGTCCATGGCCCCAATCGCGTCGAAAAAGTGGACTACAATCAATCGTTCGGGTAAAGATCTCGTCAACGTGCGCTTTGTGGGATCCGTTGATGTGAACAAGTTGGATCATGCAAACAAAGTGTTCTACTATGAAGTTGGCGTCCTATCAGGCGGCAAGGTGTCCGTTGGATGGCTTCGATCAGGCGTGAATCCCGGCGCAGGGGTCAGTGTTGGCGAAATCGAAGGATCCTACGCAATAGATCTGCTACAGAAGAAGGCTCATTTCCAGGGCTCAGATCGAGATCTCGGTGCATATACGTCGGCTTCAAGTGGGCTCGGCAGTCCTCGAGGAAGTGCATCCAGATCATCACTCTTTGGTGAACCTGGTGTGCGTTCGGGTGACACATTGGGTTGCGCATTCGTGGTCTCGGAGAAGCGAATGATCTTCTATATCAACGGCATCAACGTTGCCGAGACTCGAATTGGCAGCAGTGGAGGAAGAACCGAGGTGAAAGCATCCAGTGCTGCTGACCAGCAGAAAGAATTTGACGATCTCGTTGAAGAGATGCTGAGTATTGGATTCTCCCGGAAAGTGTCGACGGAGGCCGTGGAAGCATCGGGGGCGGACAATATCGAAAACGCGGTCGATTGGCTTCTTGACGCCACTGTGCGAGAAGCTGACGCCTCGGGGGAAAGTAGTCGGTCGCCAAGAACCAGCCGTGTCAGCACAACGATGTCGCCTCCTGCTTCACCTCATCGGGTAGCGCTGAGCCCGCGCAAGAAGAAGATTCTTGGGGGTGTTTCAAGCTTTCGTGCATTCAGCGACAGCCTTGAGTCCTGTTATACACCGTGCGCCACGCTAGGTGCTCAGGGCGCTCAAGGTCTTGCGTGGAACTTCGGTGACAAACCATTCCGATACCAGCCGACGGATTTGCCCGGAGAACTCGTCCCAATGCTTGACGTTCAACGGGCAGTGGAGACAGAGCAAGACGAAGTTTCTTTCTTTGAAGTCTTTGATCCAATTGATCGAGTATGGGAGCGGTGCAAGTACCGACACAAGTTACAAGATATCACTCCTGTCCTTGTGGGATGGTGGAAACTTGATGAAGGCACCGGGACAGCTCTGACAGACGCTAGCGGAAACCAACAGGTTGGAAGTGCACAACCGTACGCTCGCCGCGGTGCTAGTCATCCAGACGGGCTGCCCGCCCCACCTGCGAGGGTCGACGACAAGCATCTGTGGGATCGACAAGTCATTCCTCCTGTGTGTTCGCAACCGCTGACCACTGGCTCGAGTCGTTCGCAGACGTCCTCTGAGGAGTCAAGTTGGGGCTACAAGTTTTTCGTGATCCCTCATTTCACTCACGAATCCATTTCTCGGAGCAGATTCAAGACTCAAGCACCTCGGTTTGCAGATAGCTTCGTTGGTTTATTGCCGAGACACGACCAGCAGCTCGTCAAATATGTCAACAAGGCTGTTCAATCAAAGCGATTGAACCTCACGCAGCTGCTGCGTGTATCGTGGAGTGAAATCGCTCCGAATGAAGATGAACTCGTCCGCTGGCCAGTTCTCGTGGAAATGACACGAAGTCTGAGCGAATCATCTGGGAATTCGGCGTCGTCCACGCTGTCCGTGCCGACTACCGCTCACGAATCCTCACAGGACCGCATCGCCAAGCGATTCAAGATTCTCCAGGAATACAATAGCTCTATCAACAGACTGTTCCCGTTGATCGGATTCCGAGCTGTGGCTCCAAAATCGACCAAGTTTCAGAGTCCGCTTACGCTGTCCGCTCTTGTTGCCGACCAGCGATTCCGCATTTTCAACCTCGTGAAATGCAACATGTGGGAAGATGCGCTCGAGCGCACGAACGAGAACGGAGTCTCATTCGAGCTCACGTTGAACCGTCCTAAAGCGATGCGTCATCGCTCGTGCAACACGCCGGATTGGGATGGGCGCTACGCGCTGTTTTCTCAAGCATTCAGGCAGATCAACTCGCTCGACGGAGCTCACTTCCGACGCAAAGACAACATTTATTACGTGCGGTTTCTCGGAGAAAACGCTGAAGACGCTGGTGGACCCTACCGCGAAACGTTTGCCCAGTACTGCGAAGAGCTCCACAGCAGCCAGCTGCCATTACTGCTTCCTACGTGCAATTCGCAGCACAACGTTGGTGCTGGGCGCGAGAAGTGGGTGTTGAATCCGGGTGCGACGTCGCCGACGCTGCTACAGATGTACGAGTTCCTTGGGAAGCTGATGGGCGTTGCAGTGCGGAGTAAGCAGTATCTCGCACTGAACATCTCGACGCTGATCTGGAAAAAACTGGTCGGAGAGAACGTGACGGTCGACGACCTGGCGGCGATTGACTCGATGGTCGTCAATTCGATGAAAAAGATGCGCACGATTGATCGGTACGGCGTGACGGAAGAGATGTTCGAAGACATTGTGATGGAGACGTTCACAACGCTGTCGTCTGACAACCGGTTGGTTGCCTTGAAAGCGCACGGCAACAGCATCCCAGTGACTTTCAGCTCTCGATGCGAATATGCAGATCTGGTGGAGAAGTATCGTCTCCAAGAGTTCGACACCCAGGTCAACGCGCTCTTCCAGGGATTCTCGAAGGTGTTGCCTACGAAGCTACTGTCTATGTTTACGGGATCGGAACTCGAAGCAATGGTATGTGGCACGCCTGAGATCGACGTAGATTTGCTAGAGAAGTGCACCGAGTACTCGAGTTGCAGCGCCACGGACGAGCACATTGTGTGGTTCTGGCAAGTGCTTCGGAACTTCTCGCACGAAGAGCGCAGCGCATTCTTACGCTTTGTCTGGGGACGTTCTCGACTCCCAGCAACAGAAAAGGACTTCCCGCAGCTGTTCAAGCTGCAGTCTTTCAACAAAGCACAGCCCGGGCGCAACTTGGACGGGTATCTGCCGATTGCGCATACATGTTTCTTTGCCGTTGAAGTGCCACGTTACTCGAGCGCTGAGGTACTGAAGGACAAGTTGCTGTATGCGATTTACAACTGCCAAGAGATCGACGCAGACGGCGACAGCGTGGCAGCAAACCAGCTAGGGTGGGAAGAATAGAATCATAGCCGACGAAAATCTATAATTCAACGTATGCATGGAGTTTATGTTGTCCACAATATTGCCTTTCAACGAAGTTACCATTAAGGGTCGGTTCACCGGTGTTGACAACTCAACACCACAGTTTTCAACCAGCCAAGCCAGTAGCCTTGGTTGCTGCTGCGATGGAGGTGGCATCGACGAGGAAGATGTGTCGCAATTCCATGCGAGTTGTCCAGCCCGATACCTCACAATCGCCGCAAATCTCCCGTCTTTCCCATGATCTTGGCTTGTCTGGGCCCACCCATCACGACGAGCACACTGGCATTTAGTCAAATAGGGAACAACACACGTCAATTCCACTTCCACCACCACCACCAACCACCACCACCACCAGTATTACGCCACAATAGCAGTATTCATCATTACAGGTAGTAACAACGGCGCCTATCTACAGCTACCGACCACATGTGCCTCGTCAGGCATCGACGGTGCTTGGTGCTCCAAACAACTTCTCGAACAGCAGCTGCGACTGGTACGTGCCGTTCATCTCTGGCGCGATCGGTGCGTCGTCGCGGGTGGTGATGCTGGCGCTTTCCTGGCACACGTTTTCCCAGATCGTGTTGAACGGACCCACCCAGTGGTCCTGCAAGCCGCAACCCATCTTTCCGAGGCTTCCAGACGTACCACCGCCGGCACAGCTCTGTCCGGTGCAGCGCGGGTTGATGGTGTAGCCGCACTCCATGTCGCGTTGCGTGCGGCCATCCTTGCGGTTGTTGGTGTACTCGTGGAAGGAACAGTAAAAAAGCGTCGACACGGGCAGCATTTACTGTTCCTTCCACGAGTACACCAACAACCGCAAGGATGGCCGCACGCAACGCGACATGGAGTGCGGCTACACCATCAACCCGCGCTGCACCGGACAGAGCTGTGCCGGCGGTGGTACGTCTGGAAGCCTCGGAAAGATGGGTTGCGGCTTGCAGGACCACTGGGTGGGTCCGTTCAACACGATCTGGGAAAACGTGTGCCAGGAAAGCGCCAGCATCACCACCCGCGACGACGCACCGATCGCGCCAGAGATGAACGGCACGTACCAGTCGCAGCTGCTGTTCGAGAAGTTGTTTGGAGCACCAAGCACCGTCGATGCCTGACGAGGCACATGTGGTCGGTAGCTGTAGATAGGCGCCGTTGTTACTACCTGTAATGATGAATACTGCTATTGTGGCGTAATACTGGTGGTGGTGGTGGTTGGTGGTGGTGGTGGAAGTGGAATTGACGTGTGTTGTTCCCTATTTGACTAAATGCCAGTGTGCTCGTCGTGATGGGTGGGCCCAGACAAGCCAAGATCATGGGAAAGACGGGAGATTTGCGGTAAACATGATCGCGTGAACCTATCCACTTGCTTGCTTGATGCAAGTCTACCAAATTGGTCAAGAGAGATGCCTCAGATACCTGAGCGTTGCTACGTCCACGCAGGGTTTCTATCTTGAAGTCAGGTACTTGCGACAGACATTTGCGGAGCACACACAGGTGGGCGTAGTTCATCGAGCGCTCGCGGTTTTTCCCCAGCAGCGCGCTCTACTGACGTTTTCCAGGTGCAGCACCACTACGTCCAACATAACATTTCCACAGGATACGTAATAAATCGATGTGATTCTTCGACCGCATCGAACGCTGCAGCTATGACTGAGATACTGGTCGAAAAGCCCCTGGGAAATCATCACGACATACCGGCACGTCAAGTCAAGCGGAGGCATAATCGCCAAAAGCCCCGATTCAGAATCGGACTGCTGCTGGACCAGTGAGCTACCAGTCACAGGTGACGCTGCTCGATCTCACCATTCAGGTCAAAAAGGAAACGAAGGGATTGTACCATCAGGCAATAGCGATGACACAACCATATTAAACGAGGCATAAAGAAAGCTATGCCACATTGACACGTCTGCGGGACTTGCGTGCTTCGTCTTGGTCGTCCACGTCAAAGTCATCGTCGTAGACATCCGCGTCGTCATCTTTACCAACGGGTGGTGCGGTCGCTTTGGCAGGTGGAGGTGAGGCTGAGGTCGAGCCACATGTGGCTGGTTTCGCAGCCACCGGGGTCGAAGTACCGCTCGCAGTCGCTGCAGGTTTCGTTGCCGCTTGTGGTGTGGCGGTGGGCGCTGCTGCACGTGGAGAGCTCGTCGCAGCAGCTCCTGGTGCAGCTGCTGTCGACGCAGGTGCCTTCGGCGTGGTCGACTGGTCGGCTGATGATTTATCTGCTGCTACTGCTGCTTTGTCTGAAGGTCCTTTGTCCGGATGAGCTTTTTCCACGGAAGAACCGGATGCTGGCGCGGCTCCGGTTGTCGGACTGGTGGTAGCACCAGTGGTCGCAGGCTTTGTGGGTGCTGCAGATGGAGCGTCTGCTTTAGATGGTGCGTCTGACCTCGCTGGTGCTGCCGCTGTGTGAATCTTCTCCGAGTGCTTGCTTGTCGTTGTTTTGTCTGCCTCTCTGGGCTTCGCTGGCGCTGACGTCGCTGCTGTAGCCGATGAATGGCTTGCAGACTTCCGGACGCTTTCTATCCATGTGACCAATTCCTTGACCATCTTGTCGCCATCAATCTCCTTCTTCTCGGCTCCTGCGCACGTGCATCAGCTTGATCAGACCGAGACAGAGGAGTTCGCGCTACGATCATTCCTGACCACAAAGCCTTACCAAACGCGACCTTATACAATTCCTTCACGTGTTCGGTGTCCATGCTTTTGACCTTGCTGCCTGATGGAGCTCCCGTGATCTCCAGCAGCGACTGGTATTTCTCGAGCTGCTCCTGCAACTCAGCCAGCTCGTCTTCCTTCGAGTTCATGCGGTCCGTCACCCACACTGCAAGCGCATCCTGCTGTGAGTTCTAGTGATCAGATTATGCTCAAGGCATCCAAAACTTACCGTAGCCATCGCGAATGCGCTCGATCTCTTGGTCTTTCTCGTTGTTCTCGGAGAACAACTGCTCTTCCTTCTGACGCGCAGAGTCACGTTCGTCAGTCACGACCTGCAGTTGCAACTGCAGCTCTTCTTCCTGCTCTTCCAGCTCCTTAACGCGCTTCACCAACACCTCGCGCTCCTGCACTGATTCCTGTAGCTTGTGCTCTGCTTCCTTGTGTTTAGCCTCGATGATTTGCATGCGCGCCTCCATCTTCTCCATCTCGACCTGGCAACGCAATTCTTTGGTCTGCGCTTCGAGCAGCAGCTTCTCACCAGCTTCGACGGCCGCTGAATCTCGCGACGACGTGTTCTCTTGCGCTGGAGCGGTGGCTTGAGTGTTGCTCTCAATATTGCGCATCTTGAGCTTGTACGCATCGATTTCTTCTTGCAGTGCTGCCGCCTGAGCAGCCAGATCTCGGTTTGCTTGCTTCAAGCTCGCTTCGTTGGCAACGGCGTCATCCATCGCTGTTTTCATCTGTTCCTTCTCAGCACGAATCTGTTCCAGCCCTACTTCAGCTTCTTGGTGCTTGGCCTTGAGCTTCGCTTCTAGTTCCTGTTCCTTGGCGCACATTGCCGCACGTTGCTCCTGTAGCTGCGTGTGAAGCTGACTCGCAAACTGCTCCTGCTCCTTGCGCAGCTGTTCCGATGTCTCAAACTTGCGTTTGTATTCGTCCAGCTGCACGTTCACAGCCATGAGGTCTCCGAACATACCCGCCATCTTGGATTCTTGATGACCTTCCTGTTGGTCCTTGCTCTGGAGTTGCGTGCGCAGGTTGTTGCACAACACTTCTAGATCATGCTTCGACCGCGCCAGCTCCTCCAGATTCTGTTTCTGCTCCGACTGCTGCAGCGCTGTCGTTTTGATGGCATGCTCGCGCTCTTCGATCTGCTGCTCAAGCTGTTCGTGCTTCTTCTTGAGCTCGGTCAACGCCGTGGTCGATTCCTGCAGTTCTTTCGTAGCGCGTTCAGCGCGTTCTTTCTCACTCTTGAGCTTCTTGGCTTCCTCCTGCGTCTCTTTCTGTAGCTGCGTGTTCTTGGCTAGTACGTCCTTGATCTGCTTCTCGAACGCGGCGTTCTGTTGCTTGAGCTTGGCCACTTCCTGCAGCACATGCGACAGCTCTTCCTGCTTGGCGCGCTCCACGTCCTTGGCTCGTTCCCACGACGCCCTTGCTTCCTCCAGCAGCAGCGAGCTGGTAGTCAGCAACTGCGTCAGCAGCTCGAATGCCTTGTCGGCCAGGCCACGCACGACATGCACCAGTCCGTCGCTTTCTTGAGCAGCTCGTCCAAAACATTCCAGTTGGAAAAGCGGCAGGTGCTGCCATGCCATGATCTCAATCTTCAAGTAGCGACCAACGACGCCGGCACCACCTCCTGGCGCTGGTGGGAGAGGGATGGATGCGATGCTCTCCCAATCGTGGTTGGCTTCAGGCTCTCCCAGTAGATGCCAGTCCTTACCGCTCAGACTCGAAAGCACTCGGATTTTCTTGACATAACAATCGTTCACGGGCTTGTCGGCTGTTGACACTTCGCCTTCTTGAGTTTCCTTGCTGTTTGTAGCTTCAGGTGTCGCTTCTTGGTGCTGTGGTTCTTGCGGATTCGAAGACGCCGCTGGTCGAGTTGGCTGTGTCGGTGTCGGAGGAGGTGGTGGTGGGTTCTGAATGGCATGGTCCAAGGCTGCGAGCGCGAAGAAACACACGAACTTGAGCGTGTCGGTCGGTTCTTTGCCTGCGAGGATGTTGGACGCCGTCGCGGCGATCACAACGCGTTGGTCGGCGTTGTTGGTGTCGTTGTGTTGTGTGAATGACTGCTGCACGAATTCCAGAATCTTGGACAGATACTCGGCGCGATCCGTCTTGGACGTGAGTTGGCCGTAGTCGCGTTCCTGGTCGGTGAACAGGTCCTTGGCATAGTGCGTGTTGTGGACGACCATCGAGACGATATCGTGCAGAAAGCGAACTGGTGGGCGTAAGAACAGCTTGGTCGGTAGCGCTGTTGTCTTGAGCAGGTCCAACCAGGACATGACGTGACTCAGCAACTCGTACGTCTGCTCGTGGTCGCCCCGGATATCTGAAACCTGGTATTTCGCACGTGCTTCGACGAGTTCCACGGTCGGTTTGAGGCGGAACGTGATCGTCATCTGCTCTTTGGAACCTTCGCCACCAGCAGTGCCGCCTCGCTTGGAGGGCACCACGGCCGTGGTGCCCACCATGCGACCTCCTCGAATGGCCAGCGACTCGAGGAACCGCGGCACTTCGAAGTCCAGCACCACGATCGGCGTCTGATCCTGCTCGTCTGGTTGCCAGAACTGGGGGCTATTCATTCGCACGAACTTGGCGTCTGCTTTCTTGGACGACACGAGAATACCGTCATCTCCAACGGCCTTGGATTCTAACCCAAGCGGTGCGACGTCCCCGACTGGAGCGTACGTGATCTGGCTTGCTAACACCTCCTCCGCCGTGAGTATCGTCGAGTTGCTGTCAGCTTGCCACACCGCTTCCCACGCCGCAGCGGCGTTGGTGAGGTTCGCTTTGGCACCAGCCCATGCCTTGGCTCCTTTGTCGTCTGCAGTCGCTGGTTTCTCGGCGTTGCTGGTGATGTACTTGAGGAACTGCGTCGTGACGTGCGCAAAGTTGAAAATGCGCTTCCGCTCTGTGCGCACGCTCTCGATCAGTCGCAGCCGCTGCTTCTGCACCATCGCCAGCGTGATGCACAGTCCTTTCTCGCGCTCGTCCTTGACGTTTTCGTCGTCCTTCTTGGCTCCATTTGAGGCAACAGCCGCACCGGCCGCGGGTGCCGGCGCTGGAGTCGCCTTCGCTAGCGCTCGCTGCTCTTTGAAGCGGATGACCTCGCTCATCATGGCATTGATGAGGCCGCTCGAAGCACCCACTAGTCGCTGTTCAGTGTCTGCGAGCTGCTTGGCTTCCTTACATAGGTTTTGCAGTTTGCTGTTGAGCTGGTTGGCGGTCATGTGCGTCGTGGCCGAGTCTTCACGTCGCTGGTCTTTGGCGTCATTCGCTGCAATGCGCTTGGACCACTGATCCACGTCCTTGTCCAGCGAGTCCTTGAACACGAGAATGAGCGTTCGGTGGTCCTTGATCTCTGCTTCCAGCGCTTTAACTGTGTGCGCATCCGCGAGCCACTGATCTTCGATCGGCGCGACGTCATTGACGACCACAAGGTCACGCAGCGCACGGATCATGAGCTCGATGTCACCCTTTTCTTCCAGCAGCCGCCACTTCTTGGTGCGTTCTTCCAGGATGCGCTGGTCTGCCAAGGCCTTCTCCTTTGCCAGCTTCTTGCGCTCCATCTCGTGCTGTTTGGACAAGCGCGCTTTGTCTTCCCACGTCTGCAATCGCACGCGATCCATCTCCTGGATCTGTTTTTCGTACTTCTTGACAATCTCATCTTTCTCTTTCGGGTCGAGACCAAAGGTCATTTCGGTCTGCTCCATCAGCTTCTTCTTGAGCGCTGCAATCTCTTCATTCAACTGGCTGATCTGACTCGACGCCTCGTTCTTCTTGGCGTTGACCTTGATCGATTTCGCGCGACTCGCGTACTTGAGCGTGCTCAACGTCTCGGGGAAGTTGATATTGGCTGGCGACAACGTGGCTAACATGGAGCACAGACTGTTGCCACCGAGCGACTCTTGCAGCACACGCGTGAGCTTGGAATTGCGATACGGGATGAAAACTTTCTTGCCCGATCGGGACACTTCAACCAGCGCGTTGATGACGTTGCCCAGCGCACTCAAACTCTTGTTAATGTTGGCACCTTCCTTCAGTCGGTCGCCTTGTGCGCCTGTCGACGCCGCACGTTCAGAGCCTGCCAAATCAACGAGGTTGATCTTGGCGAAAATGTTCTTCGTCTCATCGGTCGAGTCCTTCTGATGAATTTTGATGATAAAGATCGAGTGCGACCGCGAACTCTCGGCGTTCATCTGTGTTGCTCCCACCGTGCGTGCTCCAGCGCCTTGCGCCATCAGATCAATCACTTCTTCGCGGCTTTCCACGACGCGCTCCTGCAAATCTTTGACGTAGATACCCAGCACGGAGTGCTCTTTGATCTCAAGGCCCCCTTTGTTTTTCTTGGAATTGCCGCTCGAATCGAGCAAGTCGTAGATGATTTCGTTGTAAATCTCGAAGAACGAGCACTCGACGAGGAAGAGTTTGTTCGGGTTTTCTTGTTTCTCGGCCTTGATGCGCTCGAAAATGGCCTTGTTCATGCGTGGAATGAGCCCTTCGAGCGTCTCGTGGCCGCCGACGCCCGTCATGCTGAACGTCTTGCCACTGCCGGTCTGACCGTATGCGAAGATGGTGCCGTTGTAGCCGCCAAATGCACGGTCCAGGATGGGCACGCCGATGTCCTGGAACACCTGCGGCTGCGGTGTGTCACAGCCGTACACGTGGTCATAGCAGAACTCGTATCTCTCGGCTGGGTTGTCGAGGTTGGTGAGCACTGCGTTGCCGTTGTCGCACACGAAGCAGGACTTGGCCTGCTCGCGAATCTCGCGCTCGTTCATGGGGCGGCATCGCACGGCCACGCGGATGTTCTCGGCCTCCTTCTCGTCCTTCATCGTTGCTCGTCGTTGGGCGTCGCACTCACACCACGACTGAGGAAGCTAGTAGCGCATTTCCTGGGCACGTTCAACGGCCCCCGCGACGTGCTTTGCGTCGTCGGTCGATGGCTCCGCTGCTTGCCTCAGCTTCTTCGACCAAGAACGCTGGCACGCGTGCTGCCGACTGACTGGAAGCGCAGCAGTTATCTGCAGAAAATACATCGCTCGAGTGCGCGCGTGTGGGCCGCGACGGCGTGCTAAATGCGCCCGCGACTTGGCGTGATCGCTGTCTCATACAGCAGCCACGCCTCGAATCGGCGTGGAAGAGCACGCGCCTAGCGTGGTGTCGCGCTGGCACGGGCGTGCATTTGAGCAACTTGGTGCATAACTAGAGACGTTGCCGCTGCCCATGTATGAGCAAGCAGCAACGTGTGTGTGTGTTCGTGCTGACTGGGTCGTACAGGGTGTAGGAGTTGCACCTAAGTAGCAGGTCCTGGACGAAATGGAGACCGAACGAGCACACAACGGCTCCCTCAATGGCGAACGTGGTCGGTCACCTATCGATCTTGCATTGCGTATTCCAGAGTGGAATCAACATGCACGTTCCATCCATCTTCAGATCGTTGGTTGCGTTGGCTTTGGCTAGCGACGGCAGCTTAAACCTGGCACAAGCTGTTTTCAGCGCTGTCTGGTCCGCTTGTCAGGCCTCCACTTGCGTGGGCGCATGAGTCGGTGAGCATGGAGGTCTTGGACGCCGAGACGGGCGAGAAAGTCATCATCCAGCTTCCTGGAGCTGCCGTGCATCAGAGCCAGCCAGACACGACAACCACGCGCCCGCAACAGCAGCAGCAGCAGCAGCGACAGCACCAACACATCGTCCGAAAGCACGAGGTCAATCCAGCCACGCAAACAGAGCGACAGCTCGGAGACCGAGTCAGATGGAGCCAGCTGCAGTCGAGCAAAGTGCAGGTGCGTTGCTCGTGTCATGGCCATGCATCGCTTTCCGTGTTTCACCGCTCCTGTGCCAGCGTGCTGAGCGCAGGTTCCGTGAGTCCTTGGAAGGCGTGCGTTGGGAGCTACAGCGGAAGGACTTGACTGCCGATCAACGACGCGCTCTCGAGGTCGAGTTGCTGGAAAAGACCAAGCAGCACTACGCGCAGCACGTACGCGCCCTCGTGACAGAAGAGATGGAGCGCGAGATGGAGCGGCAGGTACAGCTGCAGCTCGAACTGTCCGCGATCGGCCGTGAGCGCATCAAGAAGCGCCACGACCAGGAACGCACGTTCTACCGCACGCAGATCGAGCGCGTCAAGCTCGAGTGCGAGATGGGGCTCACGTCCACGATGGCGCAGCTCAACTTCTTGCGGTGATGTCGGCCGAGCCCCCCCCCCCCCTTAGTAACACCGATCGTGACTCAATTCATTGATTATCTTGGTACATACCGCAGTCGACAATCACGACACGTTTCACTGGTTTGTCCTTGAGAGTTTCCACGTCTTCGATGCGGCGCACGACGTCCATGCCCGACAACACCTTGCCGAACACCACGTGCTTGCCATCAAGGAATGGCGCTGCCAGTGTCGTGATGAAGAACTGCGAGCCGTTTGTGTTTGGGCCCGCATTGGCCATCGATAACAGGCCGGCGTCCGTGTGGTGCAAGCGGAAGTTCTCGTCGCGGAACTTGCTGCCGTAGATACTTTCGCCGCCTGTGCCGTCGAAGCACGTGAAGTCACCGCCCTGCAGCATAAAATCCTTGATCACGCGGTGGAATGGGCAGTTCTTGTAATGCAGAGGCAACCCGCTCTTGCCCTTGCCCTTCTCGCCCGTGCACAGCGCGCGGAAGTTCTCGGCCGTCTTTGGGCACACGTCCTGGAACAGCTGCATCACGATCTTGCCGGCATCTTCTTCGCCGATCTTGATGTCGAAGAAAACCTTTGGGTTGTTCGGGTCCAAGTCGTCGACGTCGGCGCTCTTGGAGCTCTTGCGGAAGAGGCCGCTGAACCATTTCTTGGCCTGCTTGTCCTCTGCGCGCTCCTGCCTCTGCTTGAGCTTGTCCTTGCGTCCCGACTGCCCAGACTGCATCACGCACGCGACGTGCTGCGCGCAAAGCCAACGCGCTTGTTCCGTGCTCGGAAAGCCGACCAAAGCACACGCTGGCTCGTGTGTGCGCACTCCTGCGATCGGACGCGCGCAACATGCGAGCGGAAGGCTTGGTGCTGACAGGCGACCGCACTGCACGTGGCTGTGAACGCGCGTGAGCAGGACTTGGTGGCAGCTACAGGCCTGGCAGAGCAGAGCAGTGCATGATGGCGTTGTTGCCGCATTCGTTCGTTGCGTCGCACCTAAACAGCTAACACGTTGGAAGAACAGCAGCAGCAGCAGCAGCAGGATCTAGAGGCTAACAGCGTTGTGACAGTATATTTACTCTTCGTCGTCGTACATACCGCAGTCGGCAATCACCACCGGCTGCACAGGCTTGTCGCCCTTGTCCGTCTCCACATCTTCGATGCGGCGCACGACGTCCATGCCCGACAACACCTTGCCGAACACCACGTGCTTGCCATCGAGGTGCGGCGTGGGCACCGTTGTGATGAAGAACTGCGAGCCGTTCGTGTTTGGACCGGCGTTGGCCATCGACAGCAAGCCAGCTTCCGTGTGCTTCAAGCGGAAGTTCTCGTCGCGGAACTTCTCGCCGTAGATGCTTTCACCGCCCGTGCCATCGCCACGCGTGAAGTCACCGCCCTGCAGCATAAAATCCTTGATCACGCGGTGGAATGGGCAGTTCTTGTAATGCAGAGGCAACCCGCTCTTGCCCTTGCCCTTCTCGCCCGTGCACAGCGCGCGGAAGTTCTCGGCCGTCTTTGGGCACACGTCCTGGAACAGCTGCATCACAATCTTGCCAGCATCTTCTTTGCCGATCTTGATGTCGAAGAAAACCTTTGGGTTGTTTGGGTCGAGCTCGGGCTCGACTTCGACCGACGACTTGTCCGTGTACATCGAAACCTTGTTGAACAGGCCGCCAAACACCTTCTTCTCCTTCGCGCGCTCCTGCTTGAGCTTCTCCTTCAACAGCCCGAGCTCACGGCGCACGTCGCGGTTCTGTGGGTCCAGCTGACCGGCCTGCATCAGATCGTCCTTGGCGCGATCCAGGTCGTTCAGGTGCATGCGGCCAACGCCACGACGGTACAGCGCCTTGACGTTCTTGGCATCGTTGGCAATAGCCTTGGACGCGACGGCCACGGCGTCCGAGTAGTTGTTCACCTTGAGGTAGCACATGGCGCTGTTGAGGAAGCACGTCGTCTGCAGATCCTTCATCTTCTTCTTCTCCTCGTCGCTCACGTCGTGCAAGTCCTCCATGTACGTCGCGCCTTCCGTGTACGTGGCGGCAGCTTCGTCAAACTTCTTGGCCTTGAACAGCTCCGTGCCCTGCTCCTTCAAGCGCGTGCACTCGGCGATCTTCTCGTCGCTGTCCATTTCCCACACTTCCTTCTTCTTCGGGCTAAAGCCAAGCAACTCGACGTCGAACTTGAGCGTCGCGTTCGCGGGAATCTTTGGTGGGCTGCCGCTCTCGCCGTACGCGTAGTCGGCCTTGCACGTCAACACAGCTTTCTGCACACAGCACAGATGGCCATCAGTTCTCCACACCGCCATCGCCATCACAACCACGTCATCGCCGCCGTACCTCGCCCACTTTCATGGTGGCAAACGCCAGATCCCACCCCTTGATCACGTTGCCCTTGCCCAGCACGAACTGCACCACATGCCACCACCACAACGCGTCACCACCACCGCATCATTGACACACACAGATGCACACAGCACAGCCGCCCCCCACGCACCTTGAACTCCGAATTGCGGTCGCGCGAGCTATCGAACTTGGTGCCGTCCAGCAGCGTGCCCGTGTAGTGCGCTGCATCCACCCAACACAACGAAACGCAGCAGCCACAGCGGCGTCAGTATGATCCACACCATCAACCACGCCCCAAATGCGTCAGTTGCGAGCCCAGCTTACCGCGAATTTCGTAGCCGTTTGGCGGCGTCTCGCCCGTGCCTTCCTGGTACACTTCCTTGAGCACGCCGCCGTCACCCGACAGGTCGATCGGGTCGCGCTTGATCTGTTCCGCTGCCGCCATCGTCGTCATCGCTGTCGTTGTCGTCGTCGCTGTCGCTGCCACCGCTTGCTTGTGCTTGGCTCAGCCAGTTCTCGAATGACGGCCATGAGCGCCCAAAGATCGGTAGGTTAAGAACCGCCTAACTGATATTCAGTACCACATCCCGAAGGTTCGAGAAAAAAAATGCGCAATTCTTACACAGTTAATGACATGAAACGACCAATAGCGCGAGTTCCAGAACACACGCTGAAGTTTTTCCAGAGTCCAGAGAGTTCGAGGAGATCGCGGAACTTGTTTCGCTGCTACTGCTGGTGGTGACGCATGACGTGGAAGGCAAAGTCAAAGCGCCGTGGGTGGCCATAGTTGGGCGTCTGCTGCGCCAACTCCTCTGTCCATTCAAACACTGGGTTGTCGTCGTGCGTTGGGCCGCTGACGGCTTCGCATTCGAGTTGCTGTGCCTGGCCCAAGCTCGTCACTTTGGCATCAATCGCGCCGTCGAGAGAACGCAGGTCTGGGTCCAGTTCGAGATCGTAGCGAGAGGCCACGGCATGGGACGCATGACGTTGAGAGAGTGGGTCGCTGCGCCAGTTGTTGTAGCGCATGATCTTCTTGAAGTCGTCCATGGACTGCACGCTGGGCACGTCACGAGCGAAAATGCGGGCGCGTGTGCAGTTCTGGTGCGTCCACGATTCAGACTCGTTGCTGGCAATGTACGCGTTCATGAACCCTGAGCGCATGTACGTCACGTCAAAATATGGCACGTTGTACGACGCCCAGTAGCCGTGCTTGTTGATATGCTCCGACATGTCCGCGATAATGACATCTCCTGGCATTTGCTCGACAATGGTCAGTCCGTCCGACTGGAACCCCGTGCCTTTGACGAAGCGATTCGTGTCAACGACCATCCACTGGTTGTTGTACGTGCCGCTGTTGTACTTGGAGAATGTTTGCGCCCACGATGGCCCGTCAAACGCAAGGAAATTGGCGACCTTGGAGCGAAGCCAGCACAGCACACTCTCTGGCTTGACGAGGGCGTACAATGTTTCGTCGTAGACACCGTTCGTAGTTTCCATCACACCTAGACCTGCATTCGTCATGTACCAGTCATCAACAGACGACAGGTAGCCTGGACTGCTCGACATGGTGATCTGGCGCTTGGTGTTCCCGTGCTTGTCGGGCGCATTCAACGGCAGCTCGTAGTGTTTGAAAATGCGGTTCATCGAGCTGTACGTGTCCCACGTCGCGTGCCCCCATAACACATCCTGAAAGTCGGGAAGGATGCGAATGAGAGCTGAGCACTTGAGGTTCTTGAGAAACGCGTAGAACGACTGCGATGATGGGTCGATGAGGCTCTCGATGCTCTCCTGCTTGCGCTGCACCACTGGCATGAGGTCTTCCAAGTCGCCGTCCGCGTTCATCATGAAGATGTCAACGGCCGAGACCGGAGGCTGTTGTTTCGAGAACTGCTGGTACCCCGCAACGAGTCCATCAAACTGAGCGAGGACGCACCCAACGCCTTCCCAGTAGGGTGCGTCGGGCAGGTGGTCATTGAACCCGTGGAACTCGACGTTGTCGCGCAGCCATTGGAGGTTGGTAGTCAAGAACGCACGCAACTGCCCGAGTTGTTGTCGTTCTGTAGCATCTCCTGTGGGGAAGAACGAATAGTACACGTTCTTGAAGTGCTCGTCGATACGATGGTGCGTCAAGGCGCCTTCAACGTAACCAGCTGCGTACATGATTTCCTGACGGCGGCGACGGCGGATCGATGCATCGCGCTGCTCCCAAGGCTTCAGTGCAGCAGTCTTGACCCATAGTTGCGACCAACCGATTTCGTGCAGGCTGTCGTTGAACGTGGCCCACGCATCGGCGGCTTCGACTGCGTTATCGTGGTCGTGCTGGATCGCGGCATTACCATCTTCTTCAATGCGCACCTGAGCTATCTTGGCGCCGTTGATCACTTGCACTCGGCTGTAAGATGCTGTCTCCACTGGTGAGTCTCCAAAGAGAGCGAAGCTCTGCTTGGACACAGCTAGCAACCCCACAACTGCAAGACTGACAGCCAGTCCCAGCGCGAGGCGCGCACCGTGGACCCAGCGTTGCTTCTGCTGCAGTCGCCAGTGCTGCTCATCGACTACGCCGTTGAGCTTGCCGGATCCTCGTTGTGCGTGATCCTTCTGAATGAACGTGCCGTACACGTCGCCATTGCGTGGCGTAAGTCCCAGGTCGCTGCTCATGCTGGATCTCCCCGTGAGTTCGTCGAAGCCTGCAGACGCCCAATTCCGAACTGCCTGTGCGCGGGCAGGTCACGCACGCCAACGCCCTGCTGATGCGCCACAGCGAGCAGCGACTTGATGGCATCAAGAGGCGCCAACGCCAGAGTGAAACTTCAACTTGGTAACCCACCTGCCCGACAACGGCAGGAAAACGGTCGAGCGAGCGGGTTGGACAAACGCCAAGAACCGCGTTCTAGGAGGAAATTGACTGGACGTAAAAGGTAGTCCGTGGTATGTGAGTGGGCGCGTCGACTGGGTCTGAGGGGTGCGCTTATCACGACGTCGAGAGAAGGATGGTAGTGGGACGACGTGTTGCAAAGCGCGGAGGTGAGAGAGTCGGAGACGGCGGGGGGGGGGCTTGATGGGAACGAAGGGCAGGAGGAGGGGGAGCAGGAGGAGCAGTCGCGGACTGCCCTCACGACTGCTCCTCGTGCTTCCCGTAGCTGTCAGTGACGACATCCCTAAGGAAAGCGAAGTGAACAGAAAAGTGGGTCGAAGAGGCAACTAAGTGGCTAACACCAGCGGAGCGTTGCCGAAGAAGGTGCTGAGTGTCCTCGGCGTGCGTTCAGGGTCGCGTAATAATGTTGAGCCGATGACAGAGTGTCCGGTGGGGGCGTGTCAAGGTTGACCGATGGACGTCGTGTACGAAAGCGGAGGGGCAGCGGCAATTGTGTGGCGGGTAAGTGCAAGTGCACGGCGTCGTGCGTACTGGAGTGTCGGAACCGGAAGCCGAGCTGGGAATGGCGAAATGGTGTGGGCGGCGGGTAGAGCGCAAATCACCGACAGCGTGCACGTGGGGCGCTTAGTGGGCCCGTACGGCGAAGTGTTGACAGCTATTTGAGTGCATACGGTGTTGCCCCACGTGAAGGCGAGGAGTTTGGACGGAACATCTGCTCTTGAAGGGTGATGTGTGGGGCAGCTCAATGCGTGTGTGCACAGCATGGCTGCGCTGTTCCTTGCGTGTGTGAGGAGGTGTTGACAGCAGATGGGCTCTGCGTGTTGCCATCGTCGCCCGCGCTAGGTGGTGAGGAGTTAACAGGCCACTAAACCAAAATTTGGTGCTTGAATTAGTGGCTGTTCACAAGTCACATACATTTAATGTGTGTGACTTGTGAACAGCAGAAGGCCAAGTACCTCTGACGTCTTTACACTAGAATTGGAACTGCGAGTTCGCTGGACCAACGACAGCGTCAACGCGGCGAGACATCCATGCTAATTCTGATTGACTAGCTTGTTACGGTAGGAACTACGACAAGTAGAGGGGCAATGTCAAACACAGCGGGTTGGCTAAAACAACTTTGTGCGGTGTAACTTAGGCAAAGCGATCGACGAAGGTATCCTCCATCGCAAAGGGCGGACGTAAGAGAGAAGGACGAAGCAATTATTCTTGAAACCGTCATAAAGCACTCTCCACACTTCCACGAGCTCGCACCTCATGAACGATAAGGCGCCCACACGCCCTCAAGTCCTATCTGAGAATCTTAATGCATCCAGCTTGAGTGACGTGCTTGCCGAAGAACGCGCCACACCATCCTGCGTGAAAGCCAAAAGTCCCATCACATACAATCGAAAGTTACCCAACGGGGTGCCATGGCTGAGTGGGAACGCGTTCAATGCGCCATGATTGCTCAAAAGGAGGCTGAAGACTCCAAAACACTCCAGATCAAGGAGCAACGGGAGGTTCGCTTGACCGGCAACGCAGATGGTGAGCATCGCACGCTTTAAGCAAAGTGCATGGAAGCCAAAATTAGCGCCAAAGTTGCGATACTAGCTCTTCTGTTGCGGCACATGAGCCGAGAAACTTGAGGAGCACCAGAAGATGTACACGCACGGGATGGGATGAATTAAAGGTGTTCAAGGATGAATGTGCAAGGAACAGTGCGCAGGATTCACGTCTGACATTTTAGAGTGTACAGATTTCATAGATGTTGACGTGCATGTGGCTGACGTGGCCCGATAAATGAGCGGTGCAGTGGTCGTGGACGATGACAAAGAATACGAACATCTTAGTACTCACGCTTTGAAAGATGATGCAAAAACAGCAGTGCATGTCATCGACAACGTGCGCTTCAGGTCTGCGTATCAATATTGCGTTGGTCATGAAATTGTCAGTGTGTTCGAGTGAGCGGCGCGTTGGCACTACGACCGCATACTGCGAATCACCCCCAAGAGCATAAATGGTCTCCATTCGTACGATGTCGAAGGAAAGGGATTGCATGGCAGTATTCAATCAGACACCGGGTTCACAGGGATTCACCCTGCAATCAATCTCAAAGCGGATGACATGCTGAACGGTGGTGCGGGCCCCATCAAACGCGTCCACCTCCTTATGAATGCGCTAAAGAATGAATCGAGGTTGCTGAAGTACCTTCCGAGTGTTCCACAGCTGAAAAAGCCCAAACAGTATCTTCGAAAGGCGGCGAAAGGTGCGAAGTAGTGCATGCGTGTGTTCATGGAGGAATACGTCTGATAATACCACTATGCAGATGGATGGGAGCTCAAGACTTCTTTTGACATCCTGGAATGGATCTATCCACGCCTTTTTACCACGAAAGTCGAGTACCAGCAGACCGAATTGCAAGAGTCAGAAGATGAATGCATTGTTTTCGACTTTTTTGAGCAATTGTCGAGCGATGGTGGCACCGCCAAGTCCTATGGTGTGATCATGACCACGCCGTTCATGCTACGACGCATGGTTGTCGCAATCGACACTCAAGGTTCCAATGTGTTGGCGGTGACCGACGGAACGCGCAAGATTCATTTCGGTATTGATGTTGTCATTTGAGCTGATTTGAAGGCGTGCTTTTGACACTAAGTTCAATTTTAGGTGGGTGTGCATTGGTTAATTTCGGCTCCCACATCCCCAGCGTAGCTATCGGCGAACATTCAAACCATGGATGTACATGTTCGTCCAAACGGAAAATGCAGATGCTTTTAAGCGCATGTTTTCCACTGCCATCAAGTGTGCGCAGACGTTCTTCGGTCGAACGTTGCTTCCTCGGTTCGGCAGTCTAGATCACTCGTCCATCATTTCTCAAGCCTTCCGTCAAATTTGGCCGGGCATCACTTTGCTGAATTGCTATCCCCACCTTCTTTGGAATGCTCGGTCGACGAAGACCAAGCTCGATCATCCCGCGTTTTATGAGAGCAATGTTCGCGTCAATATGCGCCCTGTTCCATGCACTAGCTTCGGTAACTGCGTTTTGGCGAAGCGAAGGGGAGCACGAGTTAGCTGTCTGGTTTACTGACACGTATCTCACAAGTCCATAGGAGAACTGGTCTGCAACAGCAGCCATCCCAGACATCTTGCCCAACCAGAATAGTATCGAGTCACACCACAGAGCAATCAAGCAAATTTCTGTAGATCACCTTCGAGCTGACACAGCCACTGTTCTAAACGACTCAATTCCAAGCGTCATCCGATATCAAGCGCTCAAGCTTACGCGCTGCTCCCAGTGCGTAACGTCAGCGGTGAACAATGCAGAATTCCTTCAGCATTGATCAAAGACACGCTGTCAGGCCAGTACTCACCCGATCACCTTATCACTCGCTTTCTGGAGCTCCCAGCAACACCGATGCATTGGAACATCATGCGGTCATTCGACGATGTTCACAAGCCTGGCCAAGTCATCGGTTGGAAGGCAAATGATGGTACGTACATGTGGTCGGTCAAATTCAACACCGGAGAGGTATTCGGCCTATTGCGAAGATTTGGCGAACTCTGTCAATGATGCCCACAGCTTCGGCTTGGCTGTGACAGGCAATTTACCGCCATAGGTCTGATGCGCAGTTCCTGCGATGAACTACATATTGAATACATATCAGCTTGATATACCAGAAATTTGATATATATTTGATAGCATTGCGGTGTTGCAAAAGTAGGTAAAAGCATTTACATGTTGTATTCTTGTCTCCAAGTTGCTTTGCTTGAACCGTGCACGGTTGGGATGCACGCAAAGCTAAGCAAAATGGGAAGTGAAAAACAAAATCCATAATGCGGACAATGTGTATTAGTTTAAAGGTTCCATCTGCATTCCACTACAAAGATTCAGCTCACAACACACGCCATTGCACATGCCGTGAGCTCTGTTGGCCTTGGCTCTGCGGGGTCATGTGCAGTCAGTCGGCCACAGTCGAGGTGTGCACGACAAACATATGGCACCCAGCAGACAACGCAATGCCACACAACCAGACGCTTAGCCTTAGCTGGCGTGTGATGGACCCGGAACACGTCGTGCGCACACAATTGAGCCTTCTACGGGCCCCGTCGATGACCAGGCCTCGCGTTCCCTTGCGAAACTGGCGCTTGCTCCCAAACCTCACCAATTTTGTGACCAACTGCCAGGTGAGGCCTTCGTCGTCCTGAGTTTGGTGCTGGTGGAAAAATTTCGAAGCGATTGCGTCTGGTAGGCACCCAGTCGCATCCAACAACTCTGCAGCCTTTCGCAAGGTTGCGACAGCACATGATTGCGTGTAATTGGCTGTAAACACGCGCGGAAGCTGCAGAGAAAGCCATCAATCAGTAAAAAACGTGAATATATTTCAGGTATTCCTACGTACCGGATGCGTCCGTCGGAATTCTCTTAAATCACCATCTTCACCGTCTTCAAGAGTGCTGAGCCACTCCATGTATGGGTTAATTTGATTGACGTCATCTTCAAATCCATCCGCAAACAACCGCGACGCAAGCTCAAACGTGTCGTCTTTGGGGTCTGGGAACGCTAACCACCGGACACGGAAGCGGAAGGGTTCACACCTTGTCCGGCCGATGACGTCATAGACATGAAATCGGCCGGGGAAGAAGAAAGGTACGTAGTCGACCGGTGCCAACGACGCGATGCGGCCTGACCGCCGCACGCATGGCGACGATGGAGGCATGAGCGGCGGGGAACCTGGTGGCAGCTATGGAAGCGAATTTGCTGGGGAAGAGGGGGTTTATGGTGGTGTGACTGACACCACTCGTGATAATGGTGAATATTCGGCAGATGGTATTGTCGTTGATGTTGTTGTTATTGTTGTTGCTGCTGCAGTTAATGTTCATATTGATGGAGGTGATGGAGATGACGACGGATCTGGTGACGACGGGGGAGAGATGGATACAACGGGTGACGATGGTGGCGAAGTTGGCATGGTTGGAGCGTCGATGTTGTGTTATCGAATTAACATGCTTCAACGTGGAGGCACGATAGCTTCTTTCATTTCATACACGAGTCAATGAATATGGCGATAAAACAGCACAAGAATGTGTGGGCCAACCGTGTCAGCGCCTAGCACTAGTTCAGCGGAGCGAGAAGGTATCTTTGATACCAGAGAGGTGAATTCACAAACAGCAACCCTGTGTTTCGAACAACGCTTTGCACATAAGGATATCCTCGAGCATTTGTTTCCCACGCTTGGCGCCACGATGGAATCCCAATGATGTAGTCAACCACAGATCACGAAGTGTGCGTGCTACCTTGAGCTGCACCGCAAGCTCCTGGCGTGGCGCTGCGTTTTTGCGTTCAGCAAGTTCGCGGGCTTCGATCGGATGTCCAGCAATGGATTCCCACATTCCTGGCGACCTACCATCAGTCGAACCCGCAGCTTTGTTGTCTTGAGATGACAGGGTTGCGTGCATAAACTCGCCATTTCGCAAAAGCGCGAGATTCTCTTCCAGGTACGCGACCTTCTGTCATAGATACAACGAGCTCGTCCTTGAGCCGCTCACGTGAACGGTTTGACATGCCGGTGCAGCAACGTCGCTTCTTGGTTGAGGCATATTGCCACCACTGCGCCTTGCAAATAGAAATAGAATAGAATAGAAATCGCGTTGTTTAGAATAGAATAGGAATGGCGTTGCTTGCAATTCACTTGAAGCAATAAAACGCCACCCACCGAGTTTTCAGCCTTCCGGCCCTCAGAAGTAAGCCGATAATTGAGCATTGTGTAGTTAGGTTGAGCGCGATCTTTCCATAACCTATAAACCTCAATAAAGTCCTAGCTTCATTTTTGTGGAAGGATCCTACGACCTACTGGGATCGTAATTACGTGTTGGTCGTAAGAACTTGGCATCACTACACTAGACATCGGCAACAACCGGTATATATCAAGCGCTGGCAAACCTCGCTCTTCACAGGCACGAGGAAGGTGGGTTACTAGGGAATGGTGACGGCTACTTGCTGAACCTAAGGAGAGTCCTTGAATAGAAGTTCTACCCTTTCTTCAGCTCTGTGAGCTGCTCTGTACGTGTCAAGATTCAAAGAAGCTGAAGGCGCCCAAGATCAAGATTTGTTTCTTGTCACGAATCCTTTCCCTCTTCGTCCGTTAAAGTCAGAAAATTCAGGTATATGACACGTCTGAACGTCTGGAGCGAAATGAGGGGTCAAGGTTGGGTGTTGAAGGAGTTGCCGTTGATCTCTAACACGCACAAGTGCTCGGCTCAAAACACTCCCTCCAACTTGAATTTACATCATTCAAATGACTGGACCCACTTGCCGCACGAATTGCACAGGTAAAGACGACGTGGCGTTACGAGTGGATTGGTTAAAAAAATGTGTCCGTGAGGACGCCGTAACCTCGTCGAATATCTGCGAAAGTTCTGCCGTGCGAGCGCAACTTGATACCTTTTGTCATCCCATGAAGAGGAAGTGCGGCGGAGGGGGATTCCAGGACTAGTGGCCAGGAGATCTTCAGCCCGATACTCCTTGCACAACACTAAGGCTGCGATATAAGCTTCTCGAATCTTCCACAGGCTGTACGTTTAGGAACATTTGTTTTCAAGTTTGTGTAGGGAGATTTGTAGGGTCACACTTGTGCATGAGGAGTTGTAGTTGGGCATGAAGGGACGCAAGCAGTGCACCCTCGTAGGATTCTCTTTCCAATCTTCGATTTGCTTTGTTGGAAACATGTCTTCAATTTCCTTCATTGAGAACAAGTCTGTCAAATTCCTCCCTTATAGATAAGCATTCAATTTTTCCAGGAATCAATCAAGTCTTTTGTTCTTCTCCATCGAAGAAAGTCCTCGTATCAAGCAAGGAGGATTCTGTTTTTCATCGTGTTCTTGCTCCAGTTGCTCAGAAGACGATTGGATCGTGCCCACGAGAGACGCTTCTACGGACCTTGGGTTGGGTTCTTGTACGACTTGACCCGAGGCAGTTGTTGGATCCTTGATCTGGGAATGGCCAGGTCTGTACGACGCCACATGTGTCTGCGAATTTTGAGTTGCTTGCGAGCGTTGATACACTTCGACACTAGCACGGATCGGCGGTGGATGACGGGATTCCCATCTGACGACACGGATCCGAGATTTAACAGCATAGCCGACGTTAGGGACCAATGGATCCATCCATGACTCATCTTAGTACGGTGGAGTCACGGTACTGACGTGCTTGCCGGCTCCCTTCGTTGCGGTATTGTTCTTGGGTGGAAGAGGCTATCGGTGTTAAGATCCGAGATTCCTATGAGGTACTTGGTGCCACAGATCCATACCCGACTCTTTGTTCAACGTTTTCCGACCCGTTGAATCTGATTGGCTAAATGTCCTGGAAACCCGGGCAAGGCCGTTTCGACGGCGGTCCCAAAGGATTCAGTCAACCGGGATCCACAGTTTGGAAAACGTGGGCGAAGGAACGAGTCCGGGTCTGTGGTACCAGATCCCTTCTGGTGATTCCCAATTTCTGGTGGTTGTTGATGGTCGATTGCGGGAAGTAGTTGCTGGTAGCTGGTAATGTTCATTTTCTGGCAGCTGGCGACGATCACCGCTATTAAAAGTAGAGTTGGCTGTTTGGAAAGTGACATAGATGGGGATGGCAGAGATGTTGTCTCCATGCTCGATGCTCGAGAAATCGCGGCAAATTGGCGACGTTTGGAGTAGAACGATAACGTTGATGTGACGAGGCTATCTCGCGGCGGCTGGGAACAATCGCATTTGGACCATGTTGGAAAACGATTGAGCTCGAGTTTGGCCGCGGGGCAATAGAGCATCTGCTTGGTTGTGGACGATAGCGCTGGAATTTGGTTCACGTAGGACATGACCGTATTTTTTATTCCATAACGGCGACTTTGGTTTGTCTTGCCCTCCCAATTGGTTCTGCACGTACCCAGTTAGTGGCATTAGGTAAATTGTGCGAGATCGGAGCTGAATTCAACAACGCTGGTCATCTTCAGCCCAGATTCGAAAGGCTTTGACCGTGCCAGAGTAGAGAAAATTCAGCTTGTCACGCTTTGGCTTGTCTTTGTGCGCGTACAGTATCCTGCGGCTTCAAAGGCTAGCAGAGGAGTGAATGAGGGTTTAAATCCTGTGAACACTTTATATGGGCGAACCGAATTAGGCATTCGACTTGCAAGATGTGTGGTAGATCAGGGAGCGGAGATTGGATCGATGATCCTCTTGCTCGCACGATATTGCATGAATCGGCTGTTGACGTACTTCCGTACGAATGCACATCATCCCGCAAATGGCTTGCAGCGACAAACTTGACGAGGCCAACGCCACAGATCGATTAAAATTTGGAACGAATAATGCATTGGTGAGCTAGATGCTCTTATGATCGAAGAGACCTCCAACTTGCCTTATAAAGTTCGAAACTCCTAAAAATCCAGGTATACCGTCACTCGCAACCCCCCCCCCCCCCCNAATAATGCATTGGTGAGCTAGATGCTCTTATGATCGAAGAGACCTCCAACTTGCCTTATAAAGTTCGAAACTCCTAAAAATCCAGGTATACCGTCCCCCCCACCCCCCCCCCCCCCCCGTACACACACACACGCAAGCACTCGTCAACACCAAGACACGGGCGCGCACCCTTCGCAGCCCGATTAATTCCAATGCATTTCTGCGCAAGGGCCGCAAACACAAGAACAATTTGAGAGAGAGAGGGAAAATTCTGTACAGATTACTGTTGTTCTGTTGGCCTTTGCCTAGGCTGCCTAACCGTACCGGTCCCACTGTCTGGAGTGCTTTGTGAGCCGAGATCTGTGGCACATTTCACCATCGACTTTGACGGGGTCAGATCTAAAGACATAAAGTCGTCATCCAAAACCCCAGATCTGAGTGGTCCAATGCCCCCGCAACACGGATCTGGCCCTACAGTACCACTACCAATATACTTCCGCTGGCGCGGAGCGCGCGAACGGTGTGTGCGCGCGTGTGTGCGTGTGCGGAAGTAGTAATACACCTCGAGTTCTACCAAACGATACTTCTGCGGATCTGGAGCTGTAGGTCCAGGCGGATCTCGAGGGATCTCTAGGGATCTCGAAAAATCTCCAGATTTTGTGGATCTTCGGATCTCTCGGATCTCGGTTCTGGAGCGGTTGCATCACCACCGGGCCGCCTTGACTGACAGAGATTAACCTGCGTGAGCTCTTGGCGGGCAGACCTTCCTTCCTCTTTGATGGCTGCCGACTCAACACCACATTATCATCAACACTAAGGCAAAGGCAGCAATCGTCAAACTCGAGCAAGTTTTCAACAACTTCTCACCGGATCTCATCCAAAAAACTCGTGCAGCCCGAGCCCTGGGATCAGCGACGTTGCGTCTCAGGTTATTTGCATAGATAACGCATCACAAGTGCATTATATTCGCAAAGGAAGTAATTGTTGTCATTGCGGATGCCATTCGGACCGAATGTACTTGGTCGCATAACCTGAGACGCAAACAACAAACAATTTTCTCTAGAGAACGACCAAAAACAGGTCGATGAAGAGAGAAGGAATACGCGGAGATCCTTCATCATGGACATTTCGTGGATTAAGGACAAGGTTGAGCAAGCCCGGCGCCTCCACGCGAGATCACGTTGACTGGCGCGTCTCAAGAAATTCCTTGACACTGTTTCGAACAGCAAATTTGGCCACCGTTCCAAGCTGGGAGTTAAGGGCTTGAGGAGCCTCTCCCCCACCTGAACTAGCCTCCACCCATGAGGCACAGCGGCAACGCTGGATGCAAGCCATTCACGTAGAACGGCGTCATGCCTGTTGAGGCGTGTACAGAATTGTTGATGGCGAACTCGACCATCGACAGCTTGTCTGCCCAAGACGTGGGGTCGTCAGCGCAATACGCGCGCAGGATGTCTTCCACTACGCGGTTCACGCGCTCCGGCTGGGTATCCGTCTCGGGATGGTCGGTTGTCGACATGTTGAGGCGACTTCCCAGTGTTTGGAAGAAGGCTTCCCAAAAGCCACTCGTAAATCATGGATCTCGGTCCGAGACGAGGGAACCAGGCAACTTATGGTGGCGAAACACCACGTCGATGAAGATCGACGCGTAGGTTGGGCCTGAGACCGTGTCACTCACGGCAGCAAGATACACGATCTTGCTGAGGCGATCCACGAACACGAGCACGCCATTATGACCACTGTCATCACGGGGAAGCCCGAAGAAGAAGTCTATGCTCACGGACTTCCAGCAATCGCTGGGAAGTAGCAAACTTGTCAGCGAGCTTGCAAGTGAGGGCCCGCCTTCACTCGTTGACGCACATCACATGTGCGGACGTAGCGTCCTACCCACTTATATATGTGGGCCCACCAAAACCGCTCGCTAAGGATGGCATAGGGCTTCGCACGACCCAAGTGGCCGGCGGCGGCGGCGTCGTGCGCGCCATATACGATCACGTATCGCAAGGCTTCATCTTGTGGGATGCCAATTCGTCCATCTTCGCCAGAATTGACCTGGAATCGGAGTAGCCCCTCCGAGAACGTGTACCGATGCAACCGCGCACGGATACGCTGCGACACTGTCTTGTCGCAGGGGTCGTCGATGGACAGGGCCCAAATGATACTCATGTATTCTGAGTCCGCCTCATATGATCATGAATGAGGTCGTAGATGTCCGACGTCAGTGACGTGATATGAGCCAACTCATAGTCCGGACGCCGGGACAGTGCATCAGCGAGCACGTTAAGCTGACCTGGCTTGTACTGCACTTCGAAGATTTATTCCGAAAAGAAGGACAGCCATCGTGCCATCATCGGAGACAAGTGTGGCAATCCTCAACGAGGCATGGTCGGTATACACGGCGAACGGTCTTGCACCGAGCAGGTATACGCACAACTTCATGAGGGCGAACTTCATTGCCAACAGCTCCTTGTCGTGAACTTGCTAGTTCCACTCTGTTGTGTGGCTGTCATGACTGGTACGACACCACGCGCTCGTGACCGGCTTCGTCCGTCTGCAACAGTGCACATCCAATCGCAAATTTGGACGCGTCGCACACGACGTTGAACGGCTTCGAGTCGTCCGGCAGCGCGAGTATTGGTGCCTCAAGCAAACCCTGCTTGATCTCTTCAAAGGAGGACTGTTGCTCTTGCAGCCACGACCACTCGGCGTCGTCTTTGAGCAATTCGGCAACGGCCGAGCCATCTGTTCTTCCTGAACCGGTGCAAATAGTTGACCAAAGCACACAAACCGCACCAAGACTACCAACATTTGTAACTAGCTTATCAGGAAGTGCTCGACCTGCTAGCCGAATTGCTCCGCTCCCTTCATCGAAAATTAACGTTAAGTACCAATATTGAATTGAAATTTTATATGAATACTGTTCCAGTGTATAGATACCAGGGGTGTGGCAACTATCGCAATAGGTGCGGCCAAATATCATCTCCCTCTGCATCGGTGTAGGGTCTACTGGGGGAGGGGGGCGCGACGGTGGCGACGGCAGTGAGGACGATGAAGGTGGTGGTGGTGGTGGAGCACGAAGGGCTTGAGTGATCATGAAGAGGCAAGATAGAACAGTCTGGTGACGACTGACCCAGTCTGATTGCAGTGGTGAACGGCGAGAAGGTACCGCCGTGTAATCCAGCGCGCTTGACGTGGGATGGCCAATATCACCGCATTCAAAATGGTCAAGCGACTCGCTACCGCTGACTACTCAAGAGAACCATAAGAGCGAAGGAGGACCCACTGGCTAGCACGGTAGGCCGTGCTTCGCCATCCTCTTTCGCGAGATCCCACCGGAGGTGGTAGGCTAACTAAGACACACAATATACTCCATTTGACGATGATGAATATCATCGCATACGTCATTTGGCAGTTTGAAGCCGTCACAACGATTATGTAGAAAGGTCTGCACGAGCCTCATGCGCTCATGACCGTCATCAAAAACTGCATGCGAATGCTCAGTCTTCAACGTCAACCAACCATCGCAGAGGCGGCGTCAGCTCGGACAGCATCAAATCGGAGCTGCCGATATCGCGCTTGTCGAGCAAAGTACGCAAGCGGTGATCGAAACAGCTTTCATGGAAGACATCGGCTCCTCACATACAGTAGAATACATTGCACATTTCTATTTAGTAGATTCTGATGATGTTCACCGAAGTACTCTTTTGTACTAGGATATTGGCGTAGGATGATTTTTGGCTGATGATACAGTCCATGTTTTGGAAACATCTGTGTCCATGTAGTGCCAGTTTTCAAGCCCATGAATCATCCATGGCTTCAAACCCGTGAAAGTCGATGTTACCTTCGCGGCGAACCTTAGGGGACGAGAGGAGGAGACGAAAAATACTCAAGGATGATGAACATATGGTCAGAACGTCACGAAATTTTGTCACAGTCTTTTTCTATCTATGTAGAGCCCACGTACGCAATCCGCCATAGATAAAACCCATGTAATCAGGGACATCATTGAAAGCTTGGCTACGTGTGGCGAGTGTGGCAAGGAGATTATGCTCGACAAAACGAGTGTGTGCCGTGGGTGAGTGGGTGACGTAGGTGAAGAACGGTAGGAAGAACAAAAGTATATGCTATTAAGAGTTCATTACCCAGTATCCAAACGAGGGTGCTGGACATGTGAAGCCCATGGTGCAGTCCATGTTAAGTTCACGGCAGATCAAGTGAAAGGCAGGCGTACTGCCTCCGACTTTGCCATGCAGGATATAATGCATCACTTCGTAGCGCATTAGCGCAAGCGTCTTCTTTGTGCAGAAGAACCGAAAGTCCGGCTCAACAAACTTGAAAAACTTCATGCACACGAAGACGCCGCAATTGAACGTGTGAACCTTCTTTGGGACCACTTCTGCGTCGATGTAAAACATCTGGAACGCGGTCTTCTTCAGATACGTGCAGATGTTGTCCAGCGCTGGCATGATTGTCTCGCTGTCCAAGCTGTCGTAGTACGTGATGGTGCGCTGGCTCATGTCAATCAGAATGCAGCACCAATGTTGGTTGGGCACGTTGACCGGAATCACCAGCTTCGTTACCACTGCTGAGCCCTTCGTTTTCATGTCGTCATCGTACTTCCGCTTGAACGTGCTGAGTTTTCCGAGTAGCGTTTTCTCGACTACCAGCGTGGAACCTCGAGTGTTTCGTAGTGTGTCAATAACAACAGCCTCTCCAGGCCATGCGACGCAAGTGTGATCTGCGCACAACCGGTCGCAGAATGCGGAAATGTTGTCATCGTTCAACCACGCTGATGGCCGTAGGCGATAGAGACTGGAAACAAACGCGACCCTGGGATGTCAGGGATATCCTTCATCGGAAACTGGCTGTCAAGCCAGTCTGCAACGCTGTTGACTTCTTCTTGCTTGTCGGCGTCGACATCCGATGCAACTCTCTCCCGTAGCCAACGCACAGCGTCACTACCTTCTTTGCAGCGCTTCTTGATGGTGGACAGCATCATCATAGCGCGGATCTGCTCTTCAGTGAACGTACCAACGGAAGCGATCGACACGCACTGCACAGTTCTTTCGCTGTCGGAGCCTGGCGTGCTTGGGTTGCTCGACTGGCTTATGACAATAGGCGATTCGGGCGAAGTGTTGCAGACGGGTAGCTTGGCCACGCACGACTTCAGCAGGTCTTCAGGCAGCAACTAAAACGCGTCCGCGTTGCGGATGGCGTTGGGCTTCGTCACGAGCTTCGGCTTTCGGTTGGCGAACTTCGCAAACCTAACAGGGAGCCGAGCAACCCGTTCACTGCATTCCTTGAGACCTGGCTTCTCACTGGCGATCGCTCGTGCAAACTGGACGAGTGACACCTCTCCCTCGGAACGGCGAACTTGTAAACCCGCCATGAACTCGGTTCGCTTCTTCTTCGTCGCAGTGGCGTCTTCTTCCAGTCCAGCTTACGCCCAGTCTTCTTCGCGCGATCGTTGATGTTGATTTTGGGATCGCTTTTCTCGTCGGTGCTTGCGTCAGCATCGGCGTCACTGACGGAGCTGGATCCATCGCTGTTGACTTCAGAAATCACCCGTTTGCACCCGCGCTTAGGCAATCTCCTGGTAGGTTTTGGCGGTTTGGCGGGTTCGTCCTTGGTCTTGGCTTGCCCGTTGTTTGCTTCCCCGACGTCTTTGACCTTTGCTTGCCCGTCGTCCTGATCATCGGTCTTACCTTCCCTGTTATCGTCGTCGTTGCTCGATCCGCGTTTGGGCAGCACGCTCGTCACTTCCGCGTCTGCTTTGCT
>NSDO01000131.1:97985-138716 GCA_002286825.1 Lagenidium giganteum
CCGATATCTGTGTCGTCGACAGAGATGACGTTGTCTTGGTCTTCCTGCAAAATTTCTTGATCAGCGCAGCAACCATGAAATCGTCGTCGACTTCTTCGCGTGCACGAGCCGCATGGATGAGGTTGTCAACATCGCGCTTGTTCAGTTTCTCCCCACGACCAAGCAGGTAGTCGATTATCTTCGTCCTCTTCGCGTGACCTTGGATCATGGCGTCGGCTGTTGCCCGCGTTTCTGCATGCCTGATCTTGCGGTTCGAAGGATATGATTCGTACACATCCTCATTCACAACGTGATTGTGCTCGTACACTCCATTCCGCACTTGAAGCCGCCACACTTCCTTGCACTTCCGCATCTGGACGGTGAACCGGAAAGGACACCCGGTAATTCGGACGTGATGGCGCGGCTTTCCCCTCGTCCCCGATCGCGCTCAGCCCAGCCGTGCGTGCAGATGAACTTCTGTTCGAATGTGACCCATTCCTCTGGAACATACGGCACGGGATTGCCGTCCTGGGCGTTCTTCGACACTGCCAATCTCTTGTTGCGCAGCGCGCAGCTCACAGTGCCCTGGATCGAAAGCATCTGGTGCGAAGATGTGCAGTAGTCGTCCAGGTACTCGTAGACGCTTGCCCACGACTGGTGGAACTCCTTCGGAGCAACCACATGCACATTCTTCGAAATAATCGTGATGTCGCGACTAGGGCCATTCGTGGGCGGTTCTTGTTCACCATCTGGCTGCTTGGTTTGTGCTGGACGCGCGAATGGTGCGGCGGGGAGACGCTTGCGCTTCTTGTTCTTCGGCGCATCAGAGGCGACATCCTCTCCCGCAGACGCTTGAGTATTTGCGTTGTCATCTTCATCGTGGCTCTCTTCACCACTCTCATCAACAAACATCTCAACCAGCGCCGTCTCCGACACCTTCGTTTTCTTCTTAGGGCGCACTTCTGTCAGTGAAACCGCCCCGCGCTTACCTGACGCTCCGGCTTTCTTCAACCTGCTGCTTTGTCCACGACCTACAGCTGACGGAGGAGAGCTGCTAATGCCAGCTACGCGAGCGCTTCGACGAGGTGTGGGTGGCGCAGTGTGCGCGGCCCGGCGCTTGCGTGCAGCTGGAGCCTGGCGTCAACAAGCTTCACTGCTGGAGACGCAGCACAGCCGTTCTCCGTGGCATCGATGGTCTTCGGCTCTTCTTCCTTTTCCGATGTGGTGCCTACGGTTGCAGCACCCCATGGAACATCCTCATCACCCTTCGATTCCGTCGATGGTTTTGCCTGTGCCAATTGGCAGCCATCCCCTTCGACTTGCAGTTCCTGCTGAGCTTCCCTTTCACGACCTGGCTCCGCACGACCGTCGCGGCTGCCGTGCTGATTACTTTGTTCATCTCCATAAAGCTTGGCGCCAGTCAGCGTGAGTAATGCCACCAAACCCATGCACCAACCACATGGCAGCGTGCAGAGCTTTCGCGCCAGAACTCACTGAGCTGCCATCATCGATCTGGCCAGCTTCGGCTTGATCAGCAGTGCTGGTGGTCATCGCAGTCGCTTCAGCATTCAGTTTCTGATCGACGAAGCAGCATGACAAACGTCAGTGTGAGCATTGCCACCACATTCATGCACCAACCACATGGCAGCGTGCAGGGCTTTCGCGCCAGAACTCACTGAGCTGCCATCATCGATCTGGCCAGCTTCGGCCTGATCAGCAGTGCTGGTGGTCATCGCTGGTTCCTGTGGCGTGTGGAGGTCGCTCTTCATAACAAAATAAGATGGAATTCTCGGGAAACAAATGCACAACTCGCCATATCCACACAGCACATACCTCCCTCTCTTGCGGCTGCATCTTCGGCGTTCATCTCTTCATGTACGCGGCGCGCGTCGTGCAGGGCAGACGCATTCCCCATGATTGTCGCCCAACGCTGGGGCAGGGGCTTATATTTTGAGCGTCCCTCCTCCCACAAACTTTCGTGAATGTTTCTTTCCAACTGTCGTAAATTTCTCCGATTCATGGGTAAATCACAACAAACAACTCTGGGCATTAAATATATATAAAACATGGACTGTAGTACTCTCGATGATTTTTAGCCGGGATCAGATTGCGTCTGGTCCTGCTACGACGTCGAAGACGCCGAACTGAGTACGTTGATGGCTGCCATGCGACACGATGGCTCTGCCGACGTGGCTGGCCGGCCTTCAGTTTGGTCGACAGCCCGTTGGAAGTAGACGCAGACGTGAGCACAATGGACGCGACATCAACGCTGCGGCAGCGTAATGGGCATGGCACCATGCCTCGCCGTGGGAGCATGTGGGACAAAGAGGCCGACGATTACTGGAAAGAAATGGAGCCCACGCGGCGGCGCAAGCAAGCCATCAAGTACGTCGGCATTGCTGTCGGGTTGGCGCTCGTCGGTGGCGCAACATGGACTGCCAGCGGCATACTGCCGACTTTAGGTCGCGTCTCGCCGTTGGCTCCCGTGGATGTGACGCAGTTGAACGCGACGCCAACTGCAGCGCCTGCTGTTGCCAACGAGGCTGCATCTGCTCGCGTTGTCGTTGATGACATCAAGCGGAACTACGCGCTGGAAAGCAATCCGTCGGCTGTCGACGTGCTGCGTGCTCGCTGCCGTGTTCGCGGCGTTCAGACGAAGTGGCACGAAGAGAACTGCCGCAGGCACTGTGTGAGGTACGATCTATCTACTAGCTAAAGCACATTCCTGTGCAAGTGGGGTGAGCTAACCCACGCTCGGTTGTTCATGCAGGGAATCCAATGCCGCTTGCATGAACGGCTGCTCGTACGGCTCCATCACCGCCACGAAACTCGCATGCGACCAACTTCCGATCCACGAGGTGCCCACGGCGAAAGGATGCCCAGACGGCGTGCAGTGTGTCACAGCTTGCCGCGTGTACGAGACGGAGAAACCGTATCCAGAAGCCAAGAACGCGTGCGAGCGCGCTTGTGCGCATGCTCAAGCAGATGCCTGTGCGCGGGCGCTGCAGATCTTCCGAGATCTGTACCAGGGCACACCAGTGTAGGGCATCCACATTCCAGAGATATTTATCCATCAATAGCATCGTTCTTTCTCTATGAGAGCTGTCGTTCACATGGTACAGGTCATACACAGGTCACACGCATCTTACAGATAAAATGACTTAGTATTGCGCATTAATTTACTTCGTCGGTGATACCTTGCTCTGTGATAGCGTACATGGCTTCAGCTTCGGGCAGGATCGGCGAGTCAATCACCTTCATCACACGGTTCTCTCCGCGAGCCTTCTTCAGGCGCAGTCGCGTGCAGGAAGCGTGCGCCATGATGTTGCCACCAATGGGTTGCAGCGGATCCTTGGCGAACATGCCGGAGTCTGGATTGGCAGTCATCTGGTTGGTGATCACGACGGCGACGCCGAATTCATCGGCCATGCGTGTCAAGGCACGTAGGAACTTGGCAAGTTCCTGCTGTCGCGAAGCGAGCTCTCCACGACCCGAGTAATCTGTGCGGAACAGCGCAGTGGCACTGTCAACCACAACCAGCGCATACCGGGACTCGGCCATCATGGCCGACGCCTGGATCAGCAGCTGCATCTGGTGCTCCGAGTTGTACGCGCGTGCAAACGCAACGTTGTCAAGCACACTCTCGCCTGGAAATCGAAAGCGATCACGTCAGAGGATGATGAAAGCAGCGACGACTGCTTCAGATCGTTCAGAACGCACCGTCAAGGCCGTAGCGCTCGGCAATCGCAACCAGTCGCTGCGGACGGAACGTGCCCTCTGTATCGATGTACAGCGCCTTGCCTTCGCCGCCACCGCGGTCAACAGGAAGCTGGCACGTGACGCACAGCTGATGGCACAGCTGGGTCTTGCCCGTTCGGAATTCGCCGAACAGTTCTGTGATCGAGCCTGTCTCAAAGCCACCCTTGAGCAGCTCGTCCAGCGCCGTCGAGCCCGTAGTCAATGTGATCAAATCCTTGCGGCTTTGGAGCACTTCCGCAGCCTGCCCCACTCCACTGCATTTAGGAAACTGCGTCTTCCTCGCAAGCAAGGCCATCGTCATACCGTGGTGAAGCCGACGTTGACCATCTCGCGCGCGGCTTTGAGCATCTTCTCCGCTTTGACCTCACTAATGCCCTTGATGGCAATCAGCTGCTTCTTGGTGGCCATGGCCACAGCGTCCACCGTGTGCATGCCGGCGTCCTTGAGCTTGTTGACGTCCGTGGCGTTGATGCCGGCTTGTTCGAGGCAGTTGATCAGGCGCGGGCCTTGCTGCTCCACCCGCGTCATTGACATTGACAGCGTCAGCTCCGGGTCTCCCATGCGCAGCACAACACACACGCTCCTCACGTACGATCTCATGTCCGCCCTGCATCTCCTCCATCGCGTCATCTTCCTCGGCAAAGCGTCCTCCCAGCATGGCGATCGATCAATGACGCAGCCGCTGTCTCGTCCCAAGGTGGCGCCTTCGCGACTGTGTTCAAACCCGAAAGCGCGCCAACGCTTTTGGCGGGGTTTGTCGCTCCCGAACGATCATCACTCACCACGATCACCGGCGTCGACCGAACCAGCGTTGGATTGGTTGTTCTTCCCCACCTCAACTTGAGCGTTATTTGAGGAGAGTGCTTGTGATTGGCTGAAAAGGATCCTGGACGCGAAAGGACGCGACCATGTGGTCCACATGGATGGGTCACTTGGGAGTTTGGATACTTATGGAGTGGCAGTCGCATTGGAGCAGCTTGGTGAGTGCTGCCATGTTGTTCCTCGCTGTCTGGGCTGGCGCAATTAGGGATGAGGAGGTATCGCGGTCGTGCTGGTTGGCGGATTCGGTTGGCATTCTGCAGCGCGCGAGATGCAGAAGTGCGCACAGCCCGAGTGCTTGTGCGCGTTCGTGCAGTTCGCGCCCGGACGCCTTGCGCTTGCGCTGCAGGTAGTGGAAGATCGTCAGGTAGAGTTTGGCTGCTGCTGCCACGAACATGTCGGTGTCGTGCTCTTCCAGGCGTTTGCGCTTGCTCTGCTTGAGGACCCACTGTAACAGCGGCATCATCAGGCTGTCGAAGGCCTCCGGGTGAGTCTGTCGGTAGTAGCGGAGGTTGGATCCTAGAGCATTACCCGTCAGTGCTTGATAGCTAGGTCCAGCACACGCATAATTGATCAGGGTTACCGTCGGAGAGCAGTAGCGCGATGGCTTCGGTCAGCCTCGTGAGCTCGGCGGCACGATCCGCTGGAGATCCGTCCGAGAGGTGCAGTCCTTCTTGGCCTAGAAGTTCCACCGTAAAGTCTAGCACGAAAGTATCACATGGTTGCACTTGACCTTCGTCCGTGAATCGCTCAATGAACACGGTCTGGAGAAGATCGATGCCTGCACACACGACCTTCCGACTCGAGCGATCCGCGCCCTCCGCTTGGTTGTCGATGGCGTCCGTAATGGCACTGGCCACGAGTTCGAACGAGTCGGTGGTTTGAAGCTGCTGTCGTAGTCGCTGTGCTGTAGGGCCGTTGTGCAAACACAGATGGCGCAGGCAATGGAACAGCCACTGCACAACGCTATTGGCGAGATGACACGTCGTCGGTGTGAACGTGGACAGCACTTTGTTGAGCAGTTCGGAGGCGCTGAACTGCTGCCAGAACGCGTCGTAGCGTTCCTGTCCCTGCTCCAACATTGGCGCTTGCTGTCCTGTAGCTCGGCGGGCACGCCGTGTGGGTGACGCCACTGCCAACGGTGAATGCAACAACGTCAGCAGGCTCAATAACCACTGCATGGTGTTGATATCAGCCGATTCATCCGGCTGCCAGTCGGTGCGCAATAAAAGGTCTACTGCCACAATGGACGCCTCGTTGTCCAGCAGCGTGCGGCGCGCGTTGTACTTGGCTGTGACAAAGCACACGTAGGAGGCATACTCTCGCAACGCACTGTCCGCATCTGGGTGACCCACGTAAGTGAGAGCAAACGCACGATTTTCCTTGGTTTGGCAAAATGCCACCACGCGTTTGATATCGCTGGCACTGGATGAGCGCATCACGTCGCTCATTGCTCGCAGCGCTACTGTCGCCAGGGCGAGGTCGTCGGGGAACTGTGTGATGCAGCCGCGCAACGCTTCGAGGGCGCCCCAGTGCAGCAACCAGTGCACCACGAGCTCGCTGCGACGCGTTCGTGTTCGGAACTCGCAGAGCACCACCAACGCCTGCAAAGCGTGCCACAGTACCGCTCGGTTAGTCCGTAAGCGGACTAGCGCGCCTTGGATGGCCGCAAATGTAGGCTGACGCAGCAACAGTTGCTCTACTTCAATCACTGCCTCGCTATCGTCGTGGGTGGCCGTTGCTGCTTGCCGCACCATCTCGAGCATTGTCTCGAACAACCAGATCTGGAGCTCTGGGTCGTACGGGAAGGTCTCAGCTGTCTCGAGAAGTCCATATTGGTCGTCCAGGATCTTGAGTTTGGCCGCTAGCACGGCCTCAGTCTCGCGCATCTCTTGCTGCTGCGCGACCAGTGTTGCCTGCGCTTGCCGTTGCAGTTCCTCAGCCTCGCGGAGCAGCACCAGCACACCCGTTCTGAAGTCTTCCTCGTGAGCCTCCAGCTGATCCTTGCACCGGCGATACGTGTACTGCTTGGCCGCTAGCTCATCGCGTGCTTTCTGCACGAGCCCGCCCCAGTACGCGTCGACCTTACTGGTGGCGCGCAGTAGCTCAGCCTGTTCGGCGTGGTGGCTTTCGAGATCGGCCAGCGCCATGCCGTGCTTGAGTGACCACGTCTGCGCCTTCGCGTGCTCCACGCGAGCGACACCGTTCGCTTCGACCAGCTGATCCTTCTCAGCCAGCGCCTGGGCCTCGATCTTCCGCAATGGCTGCAGCACGCACTGGTCAAGCAGCGGATAGAGCGCCACGTCGAACGCCACGCGACGTTGTAGGTCAGGAATGTCGAGCTGCGCGTTGCGCTCGAGCAGGAACGAGACCATCGACGCGTGGTTGAACTTGCACGCCACGTGCAGCGGCGTGGACCCAACCTTGTTCTGCGCATTGATGTCCAAGCCGTACTCGACCACAAGCATCTTGGCCATGGCCAGGAAGCCGTACTGCGCGCACAAGTGCACGGCCGTGCCCTCGGCATTCGGAGTGTAGCGCGCGCTGTTGAAGTCCATCTTCTGGTAGTTCTCAGCCAGGCACTTGCGCACTTTCTTCTGGCTGTTCTGAAGCAGATCGGCCCAGAACTGCTTGAGCACGGCCTGCACCTGTTGTGGATTGAGGCGATGGAAGCCGATGGGCACGAGCGGCCCCGCCATCGCCACACGCCGCGACGACGGAGCTGCGCTGGGAGGCTTGGCGCTGCTCGTGGGGCGTTCATGTCCCGTCGGCAGCGACAGCACTGACGGCAGTCGGGCTAGCGGCTGAACTGCCGCCGTCATGGGCTCCTCGGCGTGATGCAGCTCCGCCAGTCCGCCATCGTCGTCGTCGAAGACGTCAGCGTGGGCATGGACTTCGTGCTGCTGCTCGGTGTTGATGGCGTCGCCGTCATTTGCCATTCCGAACCAACACGCTCACACAGCGTCGATAGCTGTCGGCTCCGAGTCGTGAAAGGTCGCGGCACCGGTTCGTGAGCACTTCGCCCCCTCACTGGGCAGCAGAAGCAGAAGCAGAAGCAGAAGCAGCACGAGAACACACGCAGCGCCAACAAGGCAGTGCGCAGAACGAGCGAGCGATCAGTATCATGTCACGGCCAGGTACGAGCTCTGGAGCGCGTCCGGGCACGGGCCAAGGTGGTGGCGGCAACACGGCACGGCCCGGTACCGGTCAAGGCGGCGGTCTCAACCCGATCGCGCGCCCTGGCACGGGGCAGCGTGGAATGCTGGGATCGTCGGCAGGAGCACGGCCGCTCACGGGACGACTCGGCACGGGCCAGCAAGTGCCCGTGACACCGGGCCAGGTGGCTGGCTACGGGGTGAGCCTGAACACGGAAGTGAACGTGTCGGATCGGCCCGTAACGCAGCAAGGCATGATGGGGATGCGAGTGGGGAGTGCTGGCCCTGGGCGTCAAGTGCAGGACGCGTCTTTCTTCATGGGCAAGCTGCACTCCAAGACGGCCGAGATCACGAGCGAGATCGACAAGTTGCGGCGCGAGATCGAGCAGGACGCCAAAGACAAGAGTCAGTACGCGCAGCTCGAGCGCAAGTACGAGACGCTTGCGTACGAGGTGCGCGACCTGGAGGGCCAGTTGGCCGACTATAACCTCGCCATGGACAAGCTGCGCAGTGCGACGGATCCGCAGGAGATCCGGCAGGTGCAAGAACAGCTGCATCATCGCAATGGCAAAGAAGCCGAGGAAGTGGATCGCATCTTCATCCTGCGGCAGGAACAGGAGAAGGCCGTGCGGCGCATGGAGGAAGAGATGAACGAGATCCACATGAAACACCAGGAGAAGATCAATCAACTGGCGCCGCAGAAGCTACAGCGCTACAAGGAGCTGCTCGAAGAGCACCACCAGACCGAGGTCGAGATCGAGGCACGGTCGCAGGAACTTGAGATGCTGATGCATGCGATTCATCAGAAGGAGGCCGAGCTCAGTGCCGATCGCTTCCGAGACGAGTACGAGCAGCTGGAGAAGCAGGCGCGGCGGCTGCAGCGTGAGCGTGATCTCGTGCAGGACGAGGCCAAGACAGCACTGATGGATCCCAACGAAGCGCGGGCGCTGCTGCTGGCAAAAGTCAAGGACGACAAGGCCAAGCTCGAGACGCTGGAGAAAGTGCTGGCTGTAGCCGAAGATGAAAACAGCGAGCTGCGCAAGACGTTGAGTGAGATGAAGAACGAGATGGAGGAGCGCGTCAGCGGCGGCAAGGACGGCACTGATCCAGCGCAGAAGTATGAGCTACTATTCCAGCGCGACAAGGAGATGACGGCGTTCCTGGAGAGCTACCCAGCCAAGAAAGAAGAGGAGCTCAAGGCTCAGCGACAGACGCAAATGATGATCATCAAGCTCCTGGAGCACATTTCCAGCGGCATGGCCAAGGAAGACAAGCTCCTGCCGACAGCCAACTCGACGAATCTGGAAGAAATGAAGAGCGACCTGTCGTTCAAAGAGCGGCAGCTCGAGTCGTCGGTCACGACCAAGCAGCGTCTGGCCATGGAGTTGCAGAAGCGTCAGGCTGAGCTGGAAAAGGTCAACACGCTCGATACGAAGATCTCGTTGGAACTGAGTAGTTTGCTGCAGAAGATGGACACGATGACGAACGATATGGGTGAGTTCGGGAAGATTGACAGCCTCAAGGAGACGCACCAGCAGACCAAGCAGTATCTGCAGCGAATGAAGCAGCAGTACATTCGGCGCCGCGACGCCATGAAACAACAGGTCAACGCGCTCAACTTGCAGCTCGAGAACCTCAAGCAGGAGACGGCCAACCACGACACAGCCAAAAACCTGGACGCGCTGGAGCAGAAGCTGCGTCACCACGAACAAAACATCTTCCACTTGCGCGAATACATCGACACCAAGTCGCGCGAGATCAACTACGAGCACGTTAAGCAGGATTGCATCAAGACGCTGCAGGAGCTCAACGCGCTGCGGATCAAGCAACAAAGTCTCATGAACAGTCTGTAACCAGCTCACGTTATATGCCTCAGCTGGATGCGTGTAGTAATCTCTCAATCAATGCCAACATGGCGTGCTCATCACGCTGGAAATGTGTGTGTGTGTGTGTGTGTGTGTGTGTGTGTGTGTGCTGGTGCAAGCCACGTGACCGTGCCTCCGTCATCACGCCAGTGCTATTCATTCATAATATTCTCTGCAAGTGCCTTGTCGTTGGCACCGGCCGTGTCTTTTTTTTTCGTGCATCGGCTCCAGGACGAAACGCTTTTCTCGATCGATCCACCGATGGCCGAAGGCGTTGCACACCACGCACGCGCGCGCCAGCAGCAGCGCCAGCAGTAGAAGCAGCGCCCGTGTCGGACGGTAGTCGCTTTGGTCTCCACGTCCAAGCAGCAGCAGCGTCAGCCGAGTGAGTGCCGAGGGCACGTAACGTGAGCTGCCATGGCGGCCTCCACGACCACGATGATGAAGGAATACCTCAAGAAGCAGCTCAAATACTGGGTCGAGAACTTCACAGAAGACATGCTACCACGCGATCTGGCGTCCAAGACCTTTACGCGTCAGCAGATCACGCTCAGCAAGATTGGTAAGACCCCTCCACACGACGACGTCACTCTCGTCTCTTGGGCTCATCAGTGTGCGCTGTTGCAGACCTGAAGACAGCCAAGGTGGCCGTGTTGCTCCAGATCCCGCCGCCGTTGCTCGTCACGCGCGCGCACTGCTCTGAGATTACCATCAAAGTACCATCGTGGACGCAGGCAGAGAAGTTCGTGCAGGAGCCGCTGCATTTTCGCGTGTCGGAGCTGTCGCTAGAACTTCGAAATGCCTCTGAGTGCGACGAGAACGTCCGTGCGATGGCGGCCACAAAAATGCAGGCAGCCATAATGGAACCAGATCCGCTTGGCTCTATTGCGTCCTGGTACGCCTTTTCGACGATTCTATCTGAAAGATTTGAGCTGGTGGTCGACAAAGTCAGCGTCAAACTGTTTGCACAGCACAAGCTACGAGCTACGCTTGAGTTGACCAAGTTCCATGCGCGCACGACCAATGCACTGTGGCAGGACATGCGTGACCTGACGTCCTGTGTTGATCGATCACCCGATGGGCTGCTCAAGACTCGTTTCAAGTTCGTATCGTTCCAGAGCACTCTGCAGGTGCACAATGACACGGCGACTCCGATTGCACTGCTGCAAGACCACGCCGTGGCCATGCGCATCACGAGTTTCGGTCACCGCAAGTCCAAGGCGGAGTCATGGGAGACGCTGTCGCAAGTCATTGACGTCAACCTGGAGACGGTGGCGGTCGAATACCAGATTGCACAGCTACTGTATATCCAACAGCTCGTGGCGCTCGTGCTCAGCTGGATTGCCGACGCCAAAGTTCGCGACGCAGCAGCGAGTGCCCGTGGAGCTGGTATCGGAAGTCCGATCTTGCATCACCATCAGGTTCAACGCGGCGCAGTCCGCAAACACCAGCAAGAGAAAGACGTGGATAGCAGCGACCCAGCCGGCTTCGCCCTACAACTCACGTTTCGGTTCACGCTGCACGGCACAATCTCGTTCACGTCCGAACGCAAGGGCCTGCAGAAGCTCACGTTGAACGCTTATCATGTGGCAACTAACCTTATCGTGCACCACGACGGCGTGCGAGAGCTGCAGCTCACTTTTGACAGGGTTGACGTCATGCACAAGGACGCGATGGTGTTATACATCAAACCTGATCGAGCTGTGTTTCAGTACAAGCAACTCACCGACACCGTGTTCATCCAGTGGCGCCTGCAAAAGGTGGCATGCACGATCGAAGGAGACCTCGCGCTGGTGCTCAATGAAGCGTATCACGCGGCTAACGAGAAGGAGCAGTCTGCGTCCATCAATTGCGGCACGTGCCACCGTCGTGTGCTCCTCGACCAGATCGAATCGCACGTATGCGAGCCACTGTCTCCTGCTAGCGCAGCAAAGGCCAAGGCGCCAGACCGAAAATCCACAGTGACCGAGCCATCCGATGCAGAGAGAAAGTCAACAGCGACAGCGAGTAGTTCTACTACCATCCCCAAGCTACGCCTGGTGTTCACACTGGACGAGCTGGAACTCAAGTGCGATAGCCATCTGTTCCACAACGTGCAGCAGCACATGGCACTGGCACGCACCAAAGCACCCGTGGTCGTGCAGCGAAAGCTATCGTGCCAAGCCACCAACTTGAGCATCACGACAGAAGCCAAGGAATTCGTTGGTGACTCGATCTTTGTTCCTGTGCTGCCTTTAGCGTTCCAGATCCTCGAGTGCACCGTTCACGGCTGTGATTGCCTCCACAACGCCAAGTCCAAACAGCGCACAAGCTCCGCCCGCACCGGATCATCGCAATTTGCTCACGTATTCGGATCGTCGACGGCGCTGCCGCGTTGGCCGGATCGCATCTATGTGGAGCTGGAATACCTAGACGCGAGAGCTGTGGAAGTGGCCACATCTCGGGAGGCGTGCTTCACGGCTGAGGGCCTCAAAGCGTGCTCTTCGTTCTCGGATGGTGTATTAGTGTGTCGCGCAGCACATCCGCAGATGAGCGTCTACGTGGATGTCCAGCGAATACGCTGTCAGCTTGACCACACGGCGTTCCGATTCCTCGAGCGCTGGCACCAGATGCTGGCAGCTCCGTTCGAAGCGCAGTCGAAGCAGGCACAGACGCTTTTCCTGGCTGTGTTGGACATCGCGACTGTCGAGTTCACGCTCGGACAGCAGGCATCGGACAAACCGCGCTTCAAGCTCCAATTGCGGCAACTCGGCCTGGTGGCGGACAACCAAATGGGCCATCTAGCAATTCAGACGACTTTAGACCTCAAGTCGCTGCTCAATGCGCAGGCAGCGGCGTACGCATTCACAGACGAAGAGGAATCTGCGGGCGTCGAGGTGGGCGATGTAGATGCGGCTTCAATGCAAACGGACGACCGTCCCAAAAGCATTGCGGAGCGCCTGAGGCTGCGCAAACAACGGCAGGACCATGAACGTCTGGAAGCAGCGACGAAGCTGCAGGCATTCTTCCGGCGACGTAAGATTGGTCACGTCAAGCGCACGAGCGCACGCATTCCAGTTGCGGAGGAGCCAGTACCAGCAGTTGTCGAGGAGCCCGTGATGGACGAAGAACCAGTGGATTCATCCCCGGGCCAACGTGGCAAAGCAGCGAGCGTTCCGGCCGTGTCAGCACGCTTTGGATCAGCCGACGACATGCTGCATGCGGCCAAAGTGGCGTCCGGGGTGATAGCGCTGGGCACAGGTTTCAAGAAGTTTGTGGTGAACACGAAGACGCAGCTTGGCTCGGAAATGACGGAACTAGCTGCGCACAGCAAGGAGTCGGCAGCAAGAATGGTGTTGCCGCACTACAGCGCGTGCAAAAAGATGCTCAACACGATGGTGAGCACGAGCGAACCTGACTTGAAGACAATGGAGCTGCGCAAGGCGGAAGCCGAACATTCGTCGACCACCTGCTTGGATGAAGACGATGTCGACATCGACGAGCTGCGTGAGCGTGAGCAGGAGCTTGAGCGGCAACAACAGAGTGACGTCGAAGGCAGGAACAAGCGCAAACCTGTTCTCGAATACAGTGACAGCGTGGTGACGGACCAGGAGGGCGACGACGACGCCAATGCTGAGCAGCCATCGCAGTTGCTAGCAGAGGAGGAGCATGGGCTGGATCCAGCGTTGTTGGCGGCGCTGCCGCCGCTCGTGCGTGTGCTCATCCAGATAGAGGAACATCGCATGTGCGTCCCGATCAATCCGCGCGAGAAGATTGGTGTTCTCTGTCACCAAATTGTGCGGCGCTTTAACGAGTTGTTTGCTCACGGCAATGCCGCCATTTCTCACGTGTCGCTCCAGGATCAGCATGGAGGTGTGTTCGCTGCATCGGACATCGTCGGGTTTGTCCATAAGAGTGAAGACGAGCTGCTCTTTGCGCGAGCTCATAGAGAAGGCGACTCAATTCGATCGCAGACACGCCTCGATGCGGCCACGTTGTCGTCTGGATCTGGAAGCAAACGCAAGCAATTGGGACGGAAATTCGCGCGATGCTCCAAGCTCCCACTTCCTCTGGTCATTTCGCTACTAGCCAACGAATCAGAGCGCGATTTGCTCAACTACGTCGTTCAAGATGGCAGCTACGGAGGAGGCAAAGCCGAAGAATGGCCTGAACTCGCCCTCAACGTGTCATTCCTCGACCCAGCGCATATGCTCGAAGTCGAGGTCTGTTGGCACGGCAAGTGCCTGGAAGTGACCAACATCGACGCGTTCGTGCTGTGTCTTCAGCAACTTGGACTGTGCACAGGACGCCCCACCAGCAAATTCATTGGCAAAGTGTTGCGTGATCGCCTGAAAATGGACGCCAAGAACCCGCTCGTTGCGGCGGCAGCACGGGTCGAGCAGCTTCCACTTCGATCTACAGCCGATGCACCTGACGATCCTGTCGCTCCAGTGAGTGAGGATGCAGACGCCAACACCATCACGTACAACAGCCTGAAAGAGCTCGTCCAAGAGACGTATGGAGTGTATATGCACACGAGCGCATGAATAGAAAAAAAAAAACGGCCAAATCGCAAACGTCTAGAGATGTCGTGCATCAAATCGCTTACATATTTGTGGCTACGCGTTGATCCCACCAGCACCTACAGGCAAGCGCCCGCTGTGGCAACACAACCGTCAGCTTCGATTACATGCCTTTCTTCCCCTCTGTCAGCAGCAAATTCGAATTTGCGCGATCGCTCATCATGGATACCAACGAGCCGCTCATGGCCTGCGTCCAGCAGGAACTGTACCGTGCTCTTGCGTCCTCCCATTCGCCCGCAAACTGCGACAGCGCACATACGCCCGTTGATGGCCAAACTGCCATGGTCGGAGCTGCGGAACGCGCGCGCGCTGTTCCACTCGCTTTCGAAGATTCGTCGGTTGCGGCCAAACCCTTGGAAAATAGGCCGAGTGCGCGAGTGCGTGGCCGTGGCAGCTTGCCTCCACCGGCCGGCCATGCCACGCTTAGTTTCAAGCCCGGCTTATTTCAGGCGCCGCAGGAGTAAGATGGCGAGGATGGACGCACCCGCACATGGGCAAGCAGTTGGTGGCTTGGGGTCTCGTTGGAAGAAGACGAGGTCGTGAGCGTGACGGAGAACCAAGCAGCAAGCAACGCGTAGATTGCAATGGTGCTCAACCTGTCGTTGAGCTTCTCGCGGAGCTTCTCCCTCTCGCCAAGATCTACCACGCAAGCCAAGGCTCCGCCGGCTGCTGCTGACTCAAAGAACCAATGCGAGATGGATTTGCCTGCGTTTGATGATGAAGTCAAGGAAGTCGACTTGGAGGAAGACGATGGTCTGCGACGATCGGGCAAGGACATCGATATGATCGAGATTTCACTGGCTGCGGAAGACACGCGGTCGGCATTTGACGCCGAGACGATCGACCTGCTGATCGAATGCGCAAAGGAAGGCGACTTGCCTGCGTTCCAAGCGATCTGTGAGAAGCTGGAGAAGCGAAGCTTGAATGCGGACGCACAGGGGTTCCTTGGCTGGACTCCTGCTCACTGGGCTGCACGCGAGGGGCACGTGCACATCCTGGTATATCTGCATGACATCCACGCCAACCTGGACATTGTCGACAAGAAGGGCGACACGTTGTTGCACAAAGCGGCTTCGAATGGCCAATACCGAGTGTGCCAATGGTTGCTAGAGCATGGATTCAACGTGCAGGCGAAGAATAATCACCAGAGAACGCCGTTGGACCTTGCCAGACAGCATTTGGGGCTGGCTAACACAAGCGAAGCCGCATTGACGGAAGCCATTCTTGCTCGAGAGAACGCCAACACTTTCTGATGACCGCGAGGAGTCGTCGTTGCTGTTGTGTAGCTCACTTGCATTGCTTCCCATTAACTTCTCCTATTTAATGGTTATGAAGGTGGACATTTTGATCTGCACTAGACCTGCTACTCATCAACACAGAGCGTAGCTTGGAGGACTAATAGCTTGCGCCACAATCAGAATATAGAGCCTAGTGAAGGTACTTTACATCGCTGGATCGAGCCATCCGTGCCGCTAGTGTAGAAGTAATCGTCGGTCGCCACTGCATCGGTCACACCCCACGACAGGCTGGTGACGTTGATGGCCATGTTGGACGCTGCATCTCCGAGGAGGTTGGATGCCGTGCCACCAAGGAATGACGGCTTGGCATGCACCTTGTTGATCGCAACGACTTCACGGAAAATCGGTAGCGACCAAATCTTGATGTCTCCACTCGCAGATCCAGAAAGCACGCAATGCCCACCTGGGTGCAACTCAAGCGTGGTGATTGCTGTCTCGTGTGCGTTTGAGACAGTGTGAAGGACGCGCCGCTGGCGCACATCGAACACACTGATAGATCCGCCCTCACCACCAGATATGAGCAATTGGTGGGCAGACGAGAAGACTACCGACGCCGCTCCAGCAGGATGGCACAGTGGGGCGGAGATCATTGCTTTGGACGCTGGCAGCAGTAAGTCCCAGACGCACACACTGCGCTTGCTGCTCAGTACACAGCCACTGATGAGTTCTCACGATCACTTAGTTTTCGTAGACATGGATGGTAACTCACTCCGAGGAACTTCCAACAGTCGCTAGACAAGTGCCCGAGTTGACGAAGGTTAGCGATTTTGCGCCTTTGTCGTGGCACTGGCACACAAATTGATCGTTAATGGCCCACACAATGGCACAAGCATCATCAAATCGGTCACTTACGTCGATTTCTCGATAGCAAACTTCGCGATCCAGATGTCCAAACTTCCAGACAAAGAGCTTTCCAAACGTGTCAACTGCTCCCATCTACCACGCAATGTCAATAATCGAAGGCATCAAACCACAACAATTCATCATACATCACCTGTTGGCCCAAATTGTCGAATTGGATCTTCTTGACGTCACGTCTTGCGGAGGTAGTTGGACTGAGTGGGTGCGTCTAACATCGGAAAAGTTTTGTGCTTAGTGCAGTTCAGTTTGATTTGAGGTAGGAAAAACTTACCGCGACGACGCTCTTAGTCTCAAACGAGCAAACTGCACTGAGGCTGTCGTAAGACCACAGGTGCACCTTTCCCTTGTGGTTACCGGACACAAACAGCGGTAGATAGGGATGTGACCTGACAGCTGTCGGTTTGAACGTCGGGACTTTGGCATCGGACGTCGAAGCACTTGCATTCGAAAGGCCGCTGTTGTTCTGCATACCACTTGTGTTGCCCAGGTTGCCACCACCCAATGACACAGGCGCAGTCACCGTTGTCTTTCTTCGAGGTGGATCAGGCGTTGGTGCTTGTTCTGGAATAATGTGCGGATTCGCATACATCCCCTTGAATTGGAATTTGCTTCCATCCGAGTAGTCGACACAGGCCGTTCGGCAGATTCCTTTGCTGCTGCAGAGAACCATTTCCGATGAATCGGTTGCACGATTGAAACACAAGCTCTTGATGGAGACTTCGCTTCGGTAAATGCACTCAACCTTGAGCTTCGCAGTTGGTGCTTGCATCCTGCGCTCCAACAAGTCTGCCAAGTCAGAAGTGCGTGGCGTCGCTCCTTTTCCCGCCGCTGCCGATAGCAATATACGCTGCGACCGTGTGAGGGCTGCCTTTCGGTATGGGAAATCTGGAAGTCGTCCCCAATTGATCTCGTCCTTCAGCTTTTCGCTGCAGCAATCCAATTGCGCGTTCACACGAAGCAGAAATTCGTTCTTATCCATGAGAAGTTTCATAATGATGAGCCACGGACACCGATCGCAGGTGCAATGCAGCAGCTGTCGGTTCTCCGTGGAATCTCTGCCTTGAGGTGAAGCCACTGATGGTCCGGAACTGGTGGACGGACTGAGAACAGGGCTTCCAGACGCTCCTTGTGGCGTATTGCTGCCCTTGCTATCTGCACCTCCACTTGTGAGTGGACGGAAGTATGAGTCTGCCATCTCGCACAGTAAATGTCTTGACGAGTACTTGCACAAGTTGCTGTTGTACGTCGTCCAAATCTGCATGAGCTTTCTTCCCAGAATTCCGGCGGAACAAGCTGGTGAAATGCCTTCGACTGCGATCTTGGCGACGTGAGATGGCATCGCGTTTACACTGAGTGTCAGCAACAGCGTCCAATACTGGCAATACGAGTAGTACAGCGCTGGGTTTGACTGTTGAAGATCCAACCTGTGCGTTTTCACTTCGGCGACAACCAACTCGACATCCTTCCGAACCATTTGAACCACATGGAAAAGGATGGGTATATCTTGGAGCAGCATTCCCGATGGCTGAGCTTTTCCCAGTATCGATGAGCATGAAATGCACACTTCAGTCATCGCAAGCTGGTTCAAATCGTCAAGCATCTTCTTTGGTGGTGCACCTTTGTGCGGATATATGATAGTCAGCGCGCGATAGAGACAGCAAGGACTCTTGATGTAGCGGCAGCACATACAAATGATACTGTACACTGCAGCTGTGCTCACTCGGACAAATTCACCACTGGACATGCCATTTCGTTGGCTTGGTGTTTTCCCATAGTAATTGTACAACCATTCCAAGAGTGTCGTTGCCATCGTGAGCAACTCCCCAGCGACTTGATCCACGCGCTTCGAGAACAATTGATTGGGCGCTGCACGATTCAAATCCCCGCTAGTCATCACTGAGAGCTTCTCGTTGACATTCTCTAACAATCCGGCCATTGGTGTGGTAAACGACGTGATGCCTTCATGCACAGACCAATGCGAGACCAGCGTATCCAAGCCGGTTGTTCGAGTTGCGCAGGAAAAGTGATCATGCACAGTGGTGAAAACACGTTCTCGAATCTCCGTCACTTCGTCGGGCTGGCATCCACAGTGCTTCACACAAGCTGTCAGCTCTGCTGTCAATGTTACTTCAAAGGACGCATCGTCATCGGTAGACTTGGACAATATCGCATTTTGCAGTCTCCGTTCAAACACGAAATACAGGTAATCCGCCTGTAGCCCAACTATCCCCGCAAGAATTCGATCCCGCATGGCAGCGTACACGTGGCTCTGGGCCTTGGAAGGTTGCTCACGGGTGAACTGCTGAATATGAGGCTTGAAGTCGCGTTGTTGATAGTAGGCTGCCATGTTCAGGCCCATCGAAAGCAGTCGACTGTGCGATAGCGTCTGGAGACACACTATTTGTTCCTTGGCGGCGCTTGAGAGCGGGCGGATGGCTCCGCGGAGGTATCGAACGAGATCGCACGCACCAACAAGACTTTGCCCGAATGTGCGCCAGTAGAGTGAGTACGGATAATCCTCTCCAGAGCACACTCCAAACACGCACTTCATTGAAATGTTCGGGACAGAGAGCAGGCATTGTACTGCTGCGTTTGTTCCTTCGAGGAAGTATTTCACCAGAAAGGTAGTGTAGATATCACCACAATCCCGAGCTTTTCTCCACATCGACGTGCGCAAGAAGTCTTCGCATATAGCCTTCAAATCATTAGAGGTGCTGACACTATCCCCAATTTGGCTTTGATGGCCGAAGTTCATAGTGTTGATGCTCAGCCCAGACATTGAGAACTCGGTTGCTGAAGACGAACTGGAATCGCTATCCCCCTGAAGATCCCACTTGGCAGAGATACGAGCAATGAGGAATGACAACACCATAGTTGGGTCTGCATGTTCTGCCAATGCCACAGCTTCTTGAACTCTACCACCAAGCAAAAAGAATGCAGCCGACAACTCAAACCGCTGCTTCGCTTTGAGAACATACGCATTCTTGATCGCGGCATTCTTCCATCGTTCATCTGAGAAATCGTTGCTTAACAGCTCATAAATGCGCGATTCGTTTCCCATCTTGAATAGGTTCGCCAGCAATTTCGTTTTCCCCAACAGAATGTAAAACAATGCCACACGGAAGGGATCCTTGGACGCTGTGAATTCAGCTTGCGCGACTTTTTCCGTGTAAAATGCTAACTTGGTCGCACTTCGAAGCCAGAATGGAATCCGCATTTGCTTCATTTCTTTCCACGTCATCATGGATGTAGGGAAGCACTCTTGCAAAAGCTCAGTTTGGTGGTCACTTAGTGCCGCCCAGCAAACTTGTTCGGAGCATATTCCGAGTTCTGTCTTTTCCACAGGTGGTTCGTGCTCTTCCTTCTCGCCACTAATCGGGTCATATGCGCGATTAACAGGTGCTTGTTCGTGTTCCGGCTCACATGGCCACAACAAGCTCGCTTGGAATCGAAGGGCGGCCTCATCTTTAGCCTTGCTGCTGTCTCGTTCCCACTTGACAATTGCTTTAATTCCATTCACGACATTGAGAAACACTTCGCGTTCTTCTGGAGCCAAAAACGTCAGGGAGCTTTGATGCTCTTTAAAAAATACAGCCAACTCATTCGTTTCCAACTTTGATTTGGATGGCACCGGTGCAGGTACAGACTCAGTGGTTGACGGGGCTGGCGGTGGGGCGAACAACATGTCGGCTCTATCTTCGCCCCCGTATCGTCGAGGGGCACTGAAATCCATCGAGAACAAATCACTTGCACGGGCAAGAGGTGCGGCAGACCTACCAGAGTTGCTTGCAGTGTTTCCTTGGGCAGGTCCATTTCCCTTACCTGCAGTGAACACTGCAGACCTTTCCTCGTACCACTCGTTCGAATCCTCACCAGCAGGATGCTGAAACAAGGTCGACAACCCGAGCAGTGGCAGACTCATCAGCTCAGTATCATCCATCATCCTCATGTAGCATGCCTTCTCGTGCTCCATAATATGCTTCTGAATGTGCTCCAACACCTTTTCCAGACTTGTAAATGAACCTCTTGCCAGTAGGAACAGCAGATTGATTGGGTGATACAAGAAGCGGATCGCTGGTATGTCACTCCAGTTTGGAGCGTTGCTGCTCACTGATTTTGAAGTTGACCACGCAAGCCCACTTAGATCTTGCACACGAACACTCGTGATACTGGCGTTGAGACCCAGCAGAACTTGAGGAAAGGACTGAAGCGACGATATTGCTTGTGGCCTAACGCTGAGACGACTGGATGACCATGCGACGCTCCATGAAGTGATTCCACCTTCGACATGAAAGCGAATAGCGCCAATAGATGATGTCGTCAAAAAGATCAATTCGCTGTGTCGACCAGACGAGAGTGGAGGCGTCCATGTGATTGACAAAAACTGCCCATGCAGATCTTCAGCAAGGGGCAAGATTTCTTCGTGCGAACTCTCGAAAACTGGCATGATGCAGCACTTGGTAACAGTCTTTGCTGTCGTCTCATCGTCTACGAGAACGGCAACACGGCCGCATTGACTGAAACAAAACTGCCGAAACTTGTACTTCTCTTGTGCCTGATTGAACGTCAGGGATTCGATGCCAGTGGTAGGAGGCTTTGTCGATTTGATCAATGCCGCCACATCAACATTGGAAAATGTTTCAGGTCGAAGTTCACTTTCGTCGGGAAATCGCCACAGCTCCAGGTGTAGGTCCGTGTTGATCGTTCCGAACATTGCATCATATGGACCCATGATAGGAATGCTTGCAACACTGGCGAACTTCTTGCCCCTTGTTGTTGTCTCAGTTTTGCGGTGCAAAGACATAGCAGGTGGCGGATGCACATCCACAGTCATCGCTTCTGTCGGGTCGGTGACCTCAAAAGCAAACACCCAAACCACAAGTTTGCTATGCGTCGTACTCGTTCCAACGACCAAGCAGTAATCTTTGGACCGCGTTGATTCACTGGCACCAAAGTATGACATCGATGCCGACCATTCACGCTTCATGCGAGCTGGTACATCAACGAGGATGAGCTCGTCGACGATTTCAGCAGTATCATCTTCGTAACACACATTCACCGCTGACGTCGTTGTTGGTAACGCAAACGTGATTGACCCTGTTGGTGCGCCCGGAACACGAGTCTCTGTAACCTGTGCAGCATGTAGTAGGCCACGCGAAATAAAAAATAACGCGTTTTGCTTGTTGTAGAACACGGCATTGGAAGCTTCTTCGAGGCCTTTCGGAGATGAAGCTCGACTATGTAGCGATGTAAGTGATGAAGCAGGACGAAGTAGCTCCAAACGATGGTCGATATTGGCAATGATCACGCTTTGAGGGCCAACGATGCTTGGAGTCGAAATCGCTTGAGGTACGAGATGACTGAATCCTTGAACATCAATCGATTGGACTTCGCCGATGGACTTTTGCGCTGGCAGTATCGACAAGCATGCGTCACTGACATCACAAGACTGGACCGTGTAGCACACTGCTCCTCGAGGATTCTTCATCGACGCAAATGATGAACTTTCTGCTTGTAATTTGAGCCGAGCAAACTTCAAAATGCTATCTCCTGAACGAGGCTATCACATGGCATGTTCGTGTCAACACAATCGATATCAAGGGCATAGTGGAAGACGGACCTGGAAGAGTATCTCGACGATAAAATTCATACTGCCGTTTTCTCGATCTGTTTAAGTTACGTCAATACGTTCCAAACAAACTCTAGTATTCATAAAAGAGGAATCAAACCTTTGTAGTCGGATGAACTGATGCTGTATACCTCAGCATTCGCAAGGTGTTCCCGCAAGCCACTGTAGAGCAACAGCAAGGCAACACGTGGGGTAACACCCTACAACAAACACACATTGCTTTTAGCCCTTCCTTCAGCGACCTTTGACAATAAGCTGGACATACCGAAAACGGGATGAACTCGATACGAAAGAGGCATAAATCTCCATTTTCGTGCACGCCATAGAGCAGACACACTGAAAATGTCTGATTGAGGGGCAAATTACCACCGATAAATGTTTCTCCGGCGTGAGTATCAGCTGACAATCCATTGCGATTACCGAGCAAGTTTGAATTTATCGTAGCCACGCCATCCATTCGCTGATTGTACAGCTCGTTCCTTCGTGCTTCGTCGAGGCTTCCAAACCCATAATGGAACATGCAGAGTGCGGCCATGACATTCTCTTCCTCCAGCAGGGCGTCACTGATCGAGTGAGCATTAATCGGTGGTAACCGCGCCCAATAATGATCCAAGAGCCCAAAGCGCTTGAGCTTGGACACAGAGGCCGCATTTTCGTATTGATCAATGTCGAAGAAGTAATGCGCCTCGTTCTGCAGCATATAATCGGGGCTGCTGAAACTCTTCCACAGCACAAACGACCGCGTGGACGCTACTGTTTCGCGCCAGATCGACACGCTGCCGTTCTTGTCGAGGGTCATCAGCATCTCGCATTTGCGCCCATTCCCTCGGTTCCGGAACGTGTGTTGGTCCTTGACAAACTGCAGTCGAGCCAACGATCGCGGATGCGGCAGGAACGCGCACACTGGCGAGCCATCGTGCGCGAGCTCTCCCATCATCCACACTTTGGCAATGCGATCGAATTCCCCCGCCGTCGACAGGAACTGGCCGCTCCAGCTGGCGTCAAACAAGTGCGCGCTCTGGCCCGGGTCGCCCAGCGCAAAGCTGCGCTGAAAGTACACTTGCACCGCGTCGTCCACGATCTTCCACACCGTGATCTTCTCGCCGGCGCCAATGAGCAGCAGATCTTCTCCGCTCTCGACCCATTCGATGCGATCCATGCGCCGGTCTTCCGCCTTCCACCGCACGCTCTCCCGCCACGTCGGCAGCTGCAGGTGCAGGTGCATCTTCACGTATTGCGGCGTCACCTGGTCGTTCGTGGCGGCGCGGTTGAGCAGGATGCTGGACGAGCGCCGTACATGGCGGCTGGACGGCCTCATCATGGCTTGGCTGTCGTCACCGTCGTGGGCGTCGTGGGCGTCGCCGCGGGGCACGAGCGACGTGGACGGCATGAGCAGCACGCCGCGGCCCTCCTCGACGCAGAGCGCGAGCGCGCCCCGCGCCACCTTCTTGTGATTGTTGAAGCGCACGCACTGGATGCGCTCGTTGGCATTCCAGACCTGCCACAGCTCGAGCTGCGACGGCCGCTTGGCTTCCGCGCGCGGGTTGCCCGCCACGCCCAGCGCGCCGTTTTCCAGCAGCACCACCAGCAGCTGCTCGTTCGCGAAGAACAAAAAGCGATTCTGCTCGAGCATGGCGTTGCACACGCGCAGCGCGGCGCGGCCATCGTGCGCGGGCGGCGCACACACCGCCAGCGCCGAGTCCTCCACGCGGAAGACCATGGCTTGGCTTGAAGGTGCCCTTGGCCGTGGCTTTGGCGAAGTGGCGGCTGCTTCAAGACACCTAAGGTCGTGTGGACCACTTGGGTTTAGGTGGGTGTAAGATTTTAGTGTGGTGGACATTAGGTGCGAGTGGCGGAAGGTATCGGTTTACTCAGGGTTTGGCCAGGGCGCGAAAGGTCACGAGCGAGCCAGGCGTGGATCGGCGAGAACACGGCGACGACCAAGGTGGCCACGAGGGCTTGCTCCGTAGACACGATCAAGTGATTGTGTGCGTGTGTGTGAGAGAGAGAGGGGCTTCGAAGAAGGGAGTGAGGGAGGATGGCGCCCAAGAAGACGCTGAACTCGCCGTTGAAGAAGAAGTTTAAGGACCCGAAGCAGGCTGGGCAGGGGGACGGACATGACCAGCCACGCACCGACGTGCCGGCTCAAGGCCAGGACCCAGATGAGATTGATGCGTACCATGAACCTGTATGGTATTGATGCGTTGCTCTCTGATGTGGACTGCTCAGACTGACTGTCGGACTGTCGTGGTGGTGTGGATAGGTCAAGAAAATCGTGATTCCGGACAACCAGCTCAAGCTGACGGAGGCGGAGCTCAAGGAGGAGTTCTCGCGCGTGCTCACAGCGAACGACCCGAACGTGCCCAACAACATCACCAAGTACAACTACAAGGAGCGCACATACAAGGTGGATCCGCCGGGTCCGGGCGACCATCTCTACGTTCACTTGTCCACCGACGGCAGTATGATCCACAAGGAATCGGAAGATGCCAAGACACAGGCTGCGTTTGACCAGAAGCGAGCCGAGGAAGAGCGAGAAGCCCGAGAAATTGCGATCAAACAGGCCAAAGAAGAAGCGGAAGCCAAGGGCGAGAAGATCGACGAGGCGTCGCTGCAGTTCGAGTCCGGCAAGAACCAGTTCAACTATAGCGAACGTGCGGCGCAGACATACACAAACCCATTGCGTCAGCGATCCGTAGCGACTGAGCCACCACCCGTGGTTAGCTTCATGGCGACCGTGACGCAATGGGAGATCTACGACACGTTCATGGAAGCGTATGAGCAACATCAACGCGAGCAGATCCAGCTCCAAAAGGTCGCACAGAAGAAAGAAAAGGACGAGAGTGGTGGTGAAACGCTGTCAGCGCAGTCAACTGCAGCTACCACTGCTAGCAGCAGTGCTTCCAATGCCGGTGGGTCGAAGAAGGGCGACGACATGGTGCATTCGGCTGCCATGGGCAAGACCTTGCGGATCATCGAGCGCATGGTCAATCAGAATGCCGACGATGAGATCTTCAGCGATTTCAAGTACTGGGAGGACGCCAGCGATCAATTCCGTGAAGGCGAAGGCTCGTTGCTGCCGCTGTGGCGGTTCTCAAGTGATCGCGCCAAGAAGAAACAGGTGACGGCCGTCTGCTGGAACCCGCGCTTCTGCGATCTGTTTGCTATTGGCTTTGGCTCGTATGACTTTCTGAAGCAAGGAACAGGCGTGGTGTGCTGCTACTCGCTCAAGAACTCTTCCCATCCAGAGTTCACATTCACAACCGAGTCCGGTGTCATGTGCTTGGACTTCCATCCACAGCATGCAGCACTGCTCGCTGTGGGTTGCTACGATGGCACAGTGATCGTGTACGACGTGCGCAACAAGGCCAACCGACCTATCTACACGTCGACGATCAAGACAGGCAAGCATACCGACCCCGTGTGGCAGGTGTGCTGGCAGGAAGAAGATCTGGCGAAGGAGCTCAACTTCTATTCCATCTCGTCGGATGGTCGCGTCGCCAACTGGATCATGAGCAAGAACGAGCTCAAGATGGAGCCGGTGATGCAGCTCAAGATCGTCTCGACGGTCAAGGATGATCCCGAGGAGTCCTCGCTCTCCGGTCTAGCTGGTGGCTGCTGCTTCGACTTCAACAAGTTCAGTGAGCACTTGTTCATCGTGGGAACAGAAGAAGGGAAGCTGCACAAGTGCTCCAAGGCGTACTCGGGCCAGTATTTGGAGAACTACGTCGGTCATCACATGGCCGTCTACAGCGTCCGTTGGAACCCATTCCATGAGCGTGCATTCTTGTCGTGTAGCGCTGACTGGACCGTGAAGCTCTGGGATCACAACCTGCCCGACCCGATCATGTCTTTCGATCTGGGCAACGCCGTCGGAGACGTGGCATGGGCGCCGTACTCCTCGACCGTGTTCGCGGCGGTGACCAGCGACGGCAAAGTGCACGTGTTTGACCTGGCTGAGAACAAGAACGAACCGTTGTGTGAACAGAAGGTCGTGAAGCGCGCCAAGCTCACGCACGTGGCGTTCAATCTGCAGGATCCGATCGTGTTGGTCGGCGACGACCGCGGCGGCGTTAACTCGTTGAAGTTGTCGCCCAACTTGCGCAAAATCGTCGCCAACGACGAGGAAGGTGGTACGCAGGACCTGCGCAACGTCAAGGCACGCTTCAAGAAGGAATACGAGAAGATCGACAAGCTGCTCAACATGAGCGACAACAAGATCGAGAGATAGAGCAGGCAGGTCATGTGCAAATGGCGTCCACACCAACGCCAGCAGTGTACAAAACACGTGTTAACAGAATCGATTGATTTATTTCGTACTGAATTCTTCGACGAATTATTGGTCAAATCGGAGGCTTCCCTCCAAAATCCGGCCATGGGCGGCGCCAGCAATGGAAATGGCACGGAGCCGCCACCATCGTCGTTACCGGCGCCGGTGCCGCGGGCACAGCAGGCGCTGGACACGTTCGTGACGACGCAGCTGATCGACAACAGCATGGACATGATCGCGCGCAGGATCAACCACCTGTACGACAAGATCCAGAAGGCGGAGCTGCCCGACAGCGACGTGAGCGACCACACCAAGCGCAAATGGGCGCAGCGCCTGCAGCACCTGCTGCTCACGGGCTGCCACGTACTGCAGCAGCAGCGCCAGCAGCTGGGTGACTGCATCGACACGATCGAGCACGAACTCAAGGAAGGCGCGATCGGCACGGGCCAGGGCCAGGCCGTCAGTCAAGGCTCTATTCACGGCCGGACGTTGACACCGGACGATAGTGAGGTGCTGGTACAGTGCCACGAGGCCAAGCTGCCCGTGGGCTGCCACGTTGCAGCGCGCGTGACGCGCAGCCACGAGCTGTGGATCCTCGCGCGCGTGACGTCGTTCGAGGAAGCCAACAACACGTATTCGGTCGAGGACGTGGACCAGGGCGAGAACGAGACAGCACGCACGCACCACTTCGTGCCGCGGCACCACATTGTGCAGCTGCCGGCAGAGTTTCTATCGCAGGGATCGTGGATCCAATACGCCACGAACCAGCGCGTGCTAGCGATGTACCCCAACACCACCAGCTTCTACCGCGCGCAGGTGCGCGTGCCCAATCCCAAGGTAAAGGACGATCGATGCATGATGAAAATATCGATGTTGACAAATGTACCTGTGCGACGTCAGGGCGCCCCGTACGTGATTCTGAAATTTGATGACGACGGCGAAGAAGTCGGCGGAGCTCCGGACGTCAAAGTGCCGTTCCGCTTCGTTGCGCCGTCGCCAGCAGATCATCACATTAAGCGATAACAAGAACAATGCCCATATTGCTGGAAAGAAAAGTCGGGGATGTCTTCGCAAGGCACATAGCAAATTTATCAACTTTGAACTGTGCAGGGCCGTTCGTGCCTCCTTGCGTTGTGCTTTCTGCTTTGTCTTCGTGGCGAGCATACGCAAAAAAGATGTAATGATGCACTTTGTGCGAAGCAAACTCTCCATCCGGAGGATTGTCTCCGCACGGACGATGCTGCGCTCCACCTTCGCGCTGTCCATGGCGCCTTCCAAACGCAAGAACAAGTCGGAATCGAAATCACCAAATACCACCAGGGATGTTGCAGGAATGCTTCGCTGTATGAGTTGTAGCGACTGTCTTCGTCTTGGAAAAGCAAGAAGAAGGAGCCGCTGAGACCGACCTAACAAACAGCACAAACTTCACGACGTCTTTTAGAATCTTGAACGTAATGACGATGAGCAAGCTCGTCAGCGGCACCATGCGGAGATGCTCGAGACCACAGAAACATAGCAACACGATAACCATCGCTCGCACAATAGCAATATCTTTTCAAACCACTCCCACGAAAGAGAGCACGCCAAGCATGAGTACACCACCATACCCAGCCAGGTTGATCCAGTTGGTCGCATCGTTACTGTACGCCCAACGAAGCTTATGCCAGTCGAGAGCTTCCGTTCTTATCCCGAAGCGGATGAACTCCAAGAATCTGTCTATGCTTCCAGTCTGGGACTCATTGCCGTTGCCGAAGTCCCAATTGCGATCCAGCACTGCTTCGAACACTGGGTGGTCAACCAGAGACGCAACATCTCCCGCTTCATGCAGCACTTGGTATAGTGGCGTGTCGTTTACGGACATCCTCGGAGGTCCATATAGCTAATGGACACACCAAACATAGCTGTCAGTGCTTCAAGCGACCGTTGGGATGGCATGGTCAGCTCGTACATCATGATAGGAGACAGGAACCCAGGATTTCTGGCGTGGCGGAAACGGAACGACACGGAAGTTGTCCAGGTAGCGATGGAGCACGGTCGTGTTCCGGAGTATTTGAAAAACAGCGGCGTCCCACTCAAAGAGGTGACCGACGAGAAAGTCGTGCGTCAGGTCACCGTTCTAATTCGAGTCCACTTGATGCGACGACAATCGTCCTTCGTCGTCTTTGATCATCGTATCTGCTCCATACAACACCAGGATCTCGCAGCATTCGACAAAAGAGTTCATGGCTGCGTGATGGAGTGGCGTGGATTGATGGGCTCACCCCAAGTGAGCTTGCCATCAGTAACCACGAGGACAGTAGAAGCAGCGATGGCTACCTGTGTGTTTGGATCACAGCCATATTGCAGCAATAGCTCACAACAAGAGACGAAGCCTCGGTTCACCGCGACATGTGACACGTTCCTTGCTCGATCCGACCTTCGAAGACTTGGCGATCGATGCAGAAGCACACTTGGTGGCAAGAAGCTGCGATCCCATGACAATTCGGTTGCGTCTGCTCCATCCTGCAACAGCAGCTCGCAGCACTCAGCTTTGCCGAGGGACGCTGCTACATAGAGCGCAGTTTCTCCTTCCAGATCCTGACCAGCCATTCGACAGTCAGCAGAATCCATGGTGACAAACACTACTCAGCTTGTATTGAATGGGATAGCTCCACACTGTGGAAGTAACTCGCAGCAGTCGTACGACGACGCGATTGCTACGTAGATGAGCGGCGTTCGCTCAAGACGATCGCGGGCGTCACACCAGCGGTTTCGGTCACATTGTAATTGAAATCAAGTCCGTCTGGATTTGCCTCAAGCTCGAACACAGCCAACAACAATCTGTTATCGTCCAGACGAGCAACAGCGCTCTGCCTGTGAGGCTTGAGCTACAACAGCCACGCGAGTTGTTTGGTCGATCCTGCCATTGCAGGAGCGGACATCAGCAGCGCGACTCACGACTAGGGAGCGACTGATTCACCTGATCACTCCGTCTTCAAGATGGTTGACGTCCTTCACGAGCACAATCAAGTCGTCGTGTCCAGAGGCGCCTCCATCTTGCAGCGCCGCACCGCAGAGCAAGTCGGATGCGGCTACTGCAAGGGCGCGTCATGTGAAGTCATGTGGCACGGATCGCCGCAGGTAATGTTGTCGAGCACGCGATGAAATGACAGGTCATTGGATGGTCAAGGACTCAGAATCGTCAGACGCGAAGCATCACGATGAATATCGATTGAGTTTTTGTCAATGCACGGCATTGTCGGATCCACAGAGGTCACCACCCCGAGCATGAGGACACAACCATCCACGATGAAGCTGATCCCGTTGGTTCTGCCGGTGCTACAATTGCGATGCGATGGTCCTCGCTACGATGCATCCGATGATTGCGCAGCGTGCGTGGCATCTCCGGTCAGCATGAATGTAGCTCGAACCGCTCCAGGCGACCACTGTCCATCGTTCACGCAGTACTCCGTCGAGGTCCTGGCAGCATCGATGAGTGCTTCTGCTTCTGTTCCATGAACATGAAAGAATCAACAACGACATTCTCTACGATTTCGAGCAGCTTCTTCCGTCGACTATCAGGTACAGACAACTACATCGACACGACTGTGACCAGCGACTCCGCTCAAGACTATGACAGCAATAGCTGATGCACACACTTCAAGAGGCTCGAGTCGCTGTTTGACATGCACTCGAACTTCGCATCAGACCGATACACTGGATTTCGTCACCGCAGCGTACATGTCCACGACAAACTATGTGGCTCTAGCACACGCTTCACGAGTCGAGCGCGGATTACGACGTCGTTGCCTCTGGTCTGTATCATCGCCGTGGTCACATTATATGCAAGTAGCTGAGGCACTTGCCATCCTGTTCAGAAGAAGTGAATCATTCTCCCTCAAGCATCGCAAGCCGGCGCGGTGAAGTAGACCTAGGTACATACACATTCACATAGTATCACAGCGCATGACCGAGGACATTCGACAGAGGAATGGATCTTTGTGAATGGGTGATGTTGAAAAACATCAGGAGAAAAAAACGAGGCCTCCAATTGCTTGGAGACCTCGGTGGGAGCTTCAGCTCAAGCGCATGCTACGCTGGGCAGCACATGCCCGTGGAAACTGTTGCGGAAATTGCGAACTTAGTAGTCCTGCGAAGCCGACGACTTGCCCTTCTTGCCAGTCGACGCGCTCTTCTTTGGCAGCAACACGCTGTGGATGTTTGGCATCACACCGCCCGAAGCAATCGTCACATCGCCCAACAACTTGTTCAGTTCCTCATCGTTGCGCACGGCCATCTGGATGTGGCGAGGAATGATACGCGTCTTCTTGTGGTCGCGCGCGGCGTTGCCGGCCAATTCGAGGATTTCGGCGCACAGGTACTCAAGCACAGCGGCCATGTAGACTGGGGCACCGCCACCAATACGCTGGGCGTAGCGGCCCTTCTTCAGGTAACGCGCCACACGACCGACTGGGAACTGGAGGCCGGCCTTGGACGAGCGCGAGCTGCTCTTTCCCTTCTTGCCACGTCCACCGGTAGCAGCCTTGCCCTTGCCCGACATTGTTGTTCTTTGTGTGGTTGTTGTTGGAAGCTGTGGAAGTCTTCGTTGGTTGGATGCAAATTGCAGTGTGAGCGCTCTCCATCATCGTGTCGGTCCGTCCCCGCCGCCGCTTCCTCTGGCGCAGTGTCACGACAGGGTACCCTCCAAAAAGCGCGCGCAAATGCGGCCAGTCCGAGAGTTCGCGCTGGGGCGCCACTCGATTCCGCCAATCACAGTGCGCTCTCATCACCATTCCACCAATCATAGCCGGCATCTGTCATTTCAGCCAATCGGGATCCATGTGTCATTTTCTCCTTCGACGCGCATTTCATCTGCGAGGGCGGCGGGAGGGTAGGGGTACAGCGTGCAGATTGGGGTGTTTGGTGTGGCAGCCGTGTGGCACGAGGGGGACGGGGGTGAGATTTTGGCGCCATCGGCAACGGCGCTGTGTCGGGTCATCATAAAGCAATCTGCAACAGCTCCAACAAGCTCGCTCAACCACACTAAGAACAACAATGTCGGGCAAGGGCAAGGCTGCTACCGGTGGACGTGGCAAGAAGGGAAAGAGCAGCTCGCGCTCGTCCAAGGCCGGCCTCCAGTTCCCAGTCGGTCGTGTGGCGCGTTACCTGAAGAAGGGCCGCTACGCCCAGCGTATTGGTGGCGGTGCCCCAGTCTACATGGCCGCTGTGCTTGAGTACCTGTGCGCCGAAATCCTCGAATTGGCCGGCAACGCCGCGCGCGACCACAAGAAGACGCGTATCATTCCTCGCCACATCCAGATGGCCGTGCGCAACGATGAGGAACTGAACAAGTTGTTGGGCGATGTGACGATTGCTTCGGGCGGTGTGATGCCAAACATCCACAGCGTGTTGCTGCCAAAGAAGAGCGCATCGGCTGGCAAGAAGGGCAAGTCGTCGGCTTCGCAGGACTACTAAGCGTTTGCGCTGTAGCTCCGTTGCACCCCCAGATCACTCGCTTGTTCATGGATAGGATGTAGTTTTCTAGATATTTAGCTGCGCGCTTGCACGCGTCATTCTCGCTTTCTTTTGATCGTAATGGATTCATTTTTCACAACAACCTGCGTTCTCTCAATGTCACGATGTGGCGCGAGATCTCTGTGTCTCTGCGTGCCTCTGTGATGAATCCATATGACTCCGACATCCTAGGTCTTGGGCTGTCGCAGAGTGCAGTGCAAGCCTCTCAACAAGAGCGATTATGGAATCGAAGTTGTGTTTGAGGAGTTCATCATTTTATTTACTGTTGTGGTCGTGCGTGTGCTGAAGAACCGTTGGGGTTGGTATTGGCGCTGGCGCTGGCGCTGGCGCTGGCGTTGGCGTTGGCGTTGGCATTGCCATTACCATTGACGCTGCTCGGTTGCTGTTGGGCTCGCGCTATTTGCTGCATCGTGTCTCGGAGCTGACGACTGTACTGGACCATGAGAAGGATCTGCTTACTCCGCATTTCTCGCTCTTTTGCGAGTTGTTGCTCTGCCGTCTGGATCTGCTGGCCAATGTGCTGGAGCTGGAGCAGCTGCTGCGCGTCGCCGCTGCTGATGGCGTCCTCGATCGATTTGCGAAGGCGCGCGATGTTCTCTTGATGAGATCGCACGGTCGTCCCCAACTGCAGGCACTGCTTGTGGCACGCGGTGAGCACATGCGGCACATCGAACAGCGTTGTTGGCGTCAGCTCACGCACGGCAGCGCGGAGCTCGGGCGAGTAGATGATCATCTTGGCCAGCGACTGGTTCCGCAGCACGTTCGCCTTCTGGAGCGCTGTGCGGTGTTGGCCAATGCGCTGGTTCAAACTGGCGGCCATAGCAACGTTCTTCAGGGACACGCGCACCACGGCATTGTTGAGCTCCGCGAGTTGTTGTTCGAGCTGGAACACGTGAAGGTTCATGCGGTTGTACTCGTTCTCGACGGCGGTCGTCAGCGGATCCATAGACCCAGGCATTCCGCTGGTATGTGAACCTGACGCGCTCATTCGTCCTGGGTCTTCGAAGGTCAGATCAACCACGGGGGGTGGCGGTGGGGGTGGGGCCTCCAATGTGCCATTGGCCATTGCATGCAGCGTGGGTGTGGTGGGCTGCGTGGGCTGGGTGCTTGGCACCGAAGCCGAGGGCGGCGGAGCTGTGGTTGCTGAAGTCGCTGCTTGAGCTGGCTGAGACGAAGCTGCTGCTGTCGCGTGAGCTGACGTCGGTGCCGGCGTTGGTGGTCGTGAGGCGGTTGGCGTTGGTTTAGCCTGGTCGTAGAGCTGGTCGTGCATTCTCCGTACGCGCTCGTAGAGACTCAGGCCCTCCGTTTGTGCAGGCGCAGCGGCAGGCGCGGTCGTCGGGAGCTTGCGCTTGCGCGATGGACTGCGCGGCGCCTCGCTCTTGATGGTCACCGAGTCGAGTGCCACGTGCGGAGCGGAGGATGCGGAAGGTGTTGGTGGCGGCGGTGGAGCAGGATGCGACGGCGGTATCCGATTGATGGATGGCTGCGCCTGTGGCTGCTCCGCGCTCGCCGGTGCAGTCTGTGGTATCGCCGTCGGTACGGGACTCGGCGCTCGTGCCACTGGTGCTGGTGCCACTGGGGGAGCTGGAGCCGATGCAGTGGCTGTCGGTGCCACTGCTGGTGGCACTAGTGCTGCCGGCTCAGGAGTCGCTGTGTGTTGGTTGGGTTGATGCGCGCCATTCTGGTCACTCGATGAAGTCGCATTCGAGGCAGCCGATGGCTGATTCGCGGCAGCCTCGGCGTGCTTCTTCGCGTTGGCGTCCTCCAGCTGCATCCGCCGTGCCGCCTTGCACATGGCCAAGAAATCCGCCGACCACGCTGACTTGACAAAGGTCTTTCCGCTGGCGCCCTCAGCAGTGAATGCGCGGTGTCCCTGTGTGTGGCCATTGCTGCTACCGGTGGTGGTGGTGGTGTCTGTGGCTGTTGTCACGTGCGCATTCGCATGGCAGCGTTCGCAGAAGTACGCGTCGCAATCGAAGCACCAGAAGCCAAGTTGCCGCGTCGTGCATTCCTTGCATTGCACTGTTCCACATTCCACCCCATCAAGATCACCCGAGGTGACGCCAGTCAGTCAGCGACCCATTCGACACATTCGCACATACACAACCCGCCACTGTGCAGCCACGCAGCAACGCACCTGTCCTTCCCGTGGACTTCTTGCAGTTCTCGCAGTAGTCCATGCCGTTCTTGAGCCGGAACAGGCAGCAGTAGCAGCGCGACCAGCTGATCCCGTACACTGCACCACCTTGCTCGTCAGATCAAGACATGACGCGCCCACAGATCATTGGGGGCCGTACCATAGAGCTGACGTTCACTGATTCGCTCGCATTTCATCACGCTCTCGAGCACCAGCTCGGGCCAATTCTCGCGCTCGCTGCCGGCTCCATCGCCATCGCCAGTGGCCGCCGCCTCCATTCCTGTGCTGCGGCTCGCGGCTGAATAGTGACACGCGCCAAAACTGAGAGTGACCACCGTCACTATTCCGATACTGCCAGGCGGGAAATCTAACCCGCTGCCTTTTCTACACACCGTTGGTGCGCGCCAAAACGAATATGTTGCAACAATTCCAGCCAGCGTCGACATGGACATGGATCGATGATCAACATCATCACGTCTTACGTATTGATGGCGGCGTTTGGTGGTCCTGGCTTTGCTGTCTCGGGAACTACAGTTCTTGGGTCGCTGTTGGTTGATTCCGTTAGTGGCAAATACTTTGCCACCTCGAGTGATAGCGGGATGACGTTATAGAACCCGCGACGTGTCTCCAGGTGTCCGCAGTTGTCGATGAGACCGAAATCGAAGCAATTGGGATCACGAATCGACACGGTGCGACCCTCGGTGATGATCTCCGTGCTGAATGCATTGCGCATCAAACTTCTCGCGCGAACTGGAGTGTCGAGCAGGATCTCCAGTGATAGTCGCCTGTATGGGATTGAGAAATCCACTGACGAGCACTGTGTGGAGGGCTCAACGGCATTGCCTGATCGACGCACCCACCGGCGCCAGTAGTGCAGGTACAGGAGCCTCGCGAGGAGAAACAGCATTGTGGTGACGATGCTCATCCCGACGACACACAGTAACGGTGAGTATATGATCTCGAGCTGTTGCATCGACACGGTGCCCTGGTAGTCATATGCGTGGTTGTAAGCATTGCTGTACGCTGTGTGCCCCGTGAATGTCGTCCTGTCAGACAAACGCTGCGTCTCGAGCGCATACTTCGTCGGCCAATCCCAAAGAGACGTTCACGCTCGAGGAAGACAATGAATGCACCAATGAGTCCGAGTTCGATTGTAGTCACGTATGTGCGTTGTGAGATGGCGAAAGCCCACGGCTCATGCAGCACGACGCAGACATCCCAGCATGCATTGAAGCAGACCAGGAGGAAGACCCAGAAGCGAAGGCTGGTGAGGAACGCCTGCACACGCCCCGTTGCTGCCTGACTCCATGTCCAGATGATCGAATTGGCCAAGACATATGGCCACGCCAGAAGCTGAGAAACAACCGTCAGCACGACGATAGCATGACTGCGGTAGAGTGACCGTGAGAAGATGGAGGTGTAGTGATCGCGCTCGAAGTCGCGCGTCGATGTAAGGTCACGAGTCCGCAGGAGTGGCAGCAGCATTTTGTTCACGATCTCCACAGCACCGAGGGCGTGGGTGACCAGCAGGACAGCGTCAATAAAGATCATGAGGTTGTACAGCGCGCCCGACGACGAGAAATTAGTGAAAGTCGTGCTCGACATCGTGAGCAACCCTGTGGACGCATCCGGACGCAGGTCGTATCGACCATACACGTTCTGACGCAGCGACAGATCAAGGCCGAAGACAGAGAGACGATCCAGCGTGAGCCATGCAAGCGAATGGTGCAGATCACGAGCGAACGTGGCATGGCGACCGATGAATGCGCTGCGGAGGGCGTTGGAGCTTCCACATCCAATCATCGTCGTCACGTACTCACCGGGGCCGCTGAACTCAAACGCCTCCACGCACGTAACACGCTCCCATGGTGTGCTCTGGCTGATCAACAACAGCATCGCAAGCAACTCGTCTTCTGCAGGTGAGTTCTCCATCGCCATGCCATCCACAGGCACAGTCGGCAACGGCAGGCGATATCGCTGGAGGAAGGTGGTGACCATCGGTGATTGGCACAGCTGTGGCCGGCGATGAACGACCAACAAGCGGCACGATGTCCACGCGACAGCATCGACGCGGAGACTGGCAATCATCACGAGATCCACGAGTGGCTGCGCGTGGTCCTCACCAAGGTGCGTCGTGGTGGAGCAGTTTCGACCGAGCACGTGAAGGAACTGACCTTCGACGCCATGAAGAGCAGCGCATGAAGCGACGAGGGATGTCCAGCCACTGGCGCGGGTGCCGTTGGTGATCGTTGGACCACTCGCTGTGGCCCCGGCGGTGGAGGTCGTCGGCAGAGGCGTAGCAAGCACCAATGGCGTGTCCTCGAATGCGTCGACGTTGACAACCTCAAACGAAAATGTGTCGAACGGCCCAACAAGCACGGTTTTGTAGTACAGGTCACGCATGTCCAGCGCGAAGAAGAGCACCAGGAGCGCAATGTTGAGCGCGACGCTGGCCTTGTGACGCATCCAGTGGCTCGCGGTGGCGCACATGGTGGCGCAGCAGTTGTGGTGGCGGGCGCCGACCCCCATCGTGGCTCCACAACGCCACCGCTGACGCACTTTTGGAGTGGCCGGTGGCGTTTCAAGCCCCCCGGTTCCCGGCCGCTGCTTCAGCCCAGTGGCGTGTGCAGTGGATGGATCCGCTGCGTGTCCTGGAACGTGCGTGGCGCCGCACCTGGTCGGGCACTGATGCTCAAGCGAGCACCAGTCCGCTTCGTATCGGCGACGACGCGAATGGAAGGCTCAGAGTGACGATGGCTCTGTGTGTATGGGACCACACGCGTGGCATTCATGCCATGTGGTCCCTGCTCGTTCAAAGCCTCAATGGCATCGACGTGTGCAGTGTGTGGCACTGCATTGAAGAACCCGCGACGAGGGCGGAGTCGACCATCTCGCGTAATGAGGCCGAAGTCGAAGTAATTGGGCGCGCGCAGGTACACGGTGTTGCGGTGCACGAGTTCGGTGCTGTATGCGCTGCGGAGCAAGCTCCGAGCACGAACGGGCGTGTCCAGCAGCATCTCGACCTGCAGCCTCTTGTACGGGATGCCGCGATCACTCGAGCATTCGGCCGCTGCTGGGTTGTCACCTGAACCAGAACGCTTCCACCACCACAGGTACACGGCCTTGACGAGCAGCACACCGTAGATGGCAATGATGCTGGCTCCGAGCACAAAGCCCAAGGGATCGAACAGCACGCGGAGGATGGCTGCAGGTGTGCGTTCGTCGTAGTCCGGTTGCTCGTTGTAGGCGTTCCCGTACGCGATGTGGTCGACGAAAGTCGAGAAATCGGTCGCTCGTTGGTTCTGCGCCGTGTACTTGTTGGTGCCGACGTCGAAGATCCGTTGACGAGCGATGAATGCGACGACGGCGCCAGTGGCCAAAAGCTGGAAGGTCGTGATGAAGGTGTACTGTGCAACAAAGAAGGCTGCTCGCTCGTGGAGCGCCACAATGATGTACCATTGCGCGTTAAAAGTGATCAGCAGGAGCACCCAGAAGCGCAGCGTCGTCAGGAAAGCCTGTGCTCGCCCCCAAGCCTCGTCCGTCCACGTCCAAATGACGGCAGCAGGCAATACGAGCTGCCAAGCCAATAGTTGCGAGACGACAGTGGTCACGATGATTGTCGAGCTGCGGTAGAGCGAGCGCGAGAAGATGGAGGCGTAGTGATCATTGGCGTAGCTGGTCACGGCTGCACGATCGCTGGTCGTCATTAGCGGCCACAGCAACGCCTGCATGATCTCGATGGCACTGCCTGCGTGGACGGCCAACAAGAAGAAATCAAGGATGAGCATGAAGGCAAACAGCACGCCGGATGACGAGTAGTTGTTGACTGTGACATTGATGAGCTCTAGTACATCGCCATTGCTGTCGGTCGTCGTTGCTGGAACACTGAAGTAGCCTCGGTTATTCTGTCGGACAGAGAAGTCGACGCCAAACAGCTTTAACGTATCGACAGTGAGCCATGCCATCGGTTGCAGCAGTGGCTGGATTGCTGTAGCGTGGCGACCGACAAAGGCGCTGCGAAAGACATTCGGGCTCCCACAGCCATATATCGTGGGCGTGTAATCTCCAGGACCGGCGTACTCGACGCCCTCGACGCATGTGATGCGATAGCTGGGCGTGCTCTGACCGATGAGCTCCAACATGTCCAGTAGCTCGTGCTCAGCGGCCGAGTCTTCTTGCGCAAGCTTTGTGACGTCGATGTGAGGGAATGGCATTCGATAGCGTCGGAGGAACCGCCTTACCATGCGTGAATGACACACGGGCGGGCGGCGGTGGATGTATAAGAGATGGCAGCTCGCCCACGCGACGGCATCCACAGTCATACTGCTGGTGAACAGCAACTGAGGAACCGATTCTTGTCCGACGGAGTAGTTCCGCCCCAGGGCATGGAGGAAGAATCCGGGTGCGACGTACAGGGCGTCACATTGGGCGAGGAAGGCGCCCCATCCGCTGTCGCGCGTTGCGTTGGGGAGGGTTGCAGCCGCGACCAACGCTAACGGCGAGGTCACATCGATGCCGGCGTGACCGACTGCGAAGAACGAGAACGTGTCTGTGGGTCCGAGCCACGCCGTCTTGTAGATGATGTCACGCACGTCGAGCATGGACAGCAGCAGCACGAACAAGACGTTAGCCACTAAGCGCAGCTTGTGGATGACCCAGAGCCATGTCGGCGTCGACGCGTTCGTTGCTGGTGCCATGGCGATGCCACGTTCTCACTCAGAGCTGATCTAGCGCATGAACTTACTATTGTTATCATCGTTGTGGCTACCTATGGACGGAGACGTTGTTGCGTCACTGCCCAGTCGGTTAACAGGTATAAGATAGTAGCTGTAGTGGCAGCGTGTGGAACCGCCTTGTTGGAGTGGGTTTCGTGGAGGAATACGCCATGCGATCGTTAGATTCATTCTTGCGCAGTTGTGTCGTTCAGCGAGCGTGGTGTGAGTTGTCGTACAGGTCCGAGTTGTGTGCATGTTACAGATCGGATTCAACACACTGATGTGAAGCCGGGATGCGACCGATCGAGGCAGGACTCGATAAACATCTTTTCCAGGTATTGAACGCATATGAGAATTGTCACGACGTCTCAACTGTAAAAGCGCCATCGACGTAAGCCTCTCGACCAAGATGTCGCTCCCACCGCAGTTCGCCTACACGACCGGTTTCTTTGGTTTTCGCTCTTGCTTCGGTCGCTTGTTCTTCTTCTTCTTCGTCTTCGTCTTCTCCTGCTGCTGCTGCGGCTGTTCCTGTTGCTGCAATTGCAGTCGTCGCGCCCGTCGTTCTCGCCGACACGGTCGCGCGTTTTGCTGCTTCTGCTCTCGCCGCGCGTACTTCTCGGCCGCCCATTGCGGAATCTCAGGGAGCACCACAGGCTTCTTCGGCGCAAAGCGTGAGTAAAGACTCTCAATGAACATGGGCTTGATGACTCCCGGCGGACGCGCCACCGTGAACGCTTTCAATGCGTCCCTCAACGACATGCCCTTGCGCGCCACCAGGTACGCCACCACCATGTACCCCGTGCGGTTGAGGCCATTTGTGCAGTGCACCGCGATCGTGGACTGTGACGCCCCCTGGTTCACATTGAGGAAGTGATCGACCATGGCCACAAAGCGCCGCACTTCACCAAACGCAGGTGGCCCACGGTAGCCCTCAATCGCTAGCTTCTGGTAGCGGATGCCCGTGCCTTCGAAGACCGTCAAGCCGTTGTGATACTTGTCTGTGTTGGTGAGATCAATGACCATGCGCACGTTGAGTTGCTGGCTCTGTTGTTCCTCAATGAACATCTCGGGCGTCCACAGTTCGTCCTCCGCAATGGCTTTGGTAAAGTTATCATCCAGGGGCACACGCATGGCCACAAACGGCGAGTTGGAGATACGGGCGCTGATCTTGGACACGTCGGTCCAGTTCTCGGGCAGCTTGTACTTCTTGGCTTTGGACTTGGTCAACGGCGGCGGTGTCGTCGTCGTCTGGAGAGCTTGGTGTGCGTCAACATCGCCAGCAGAGGTCGCTGGGATGGCCTTGACAGTCAACGCAAAGGGTGGCATGATCTGCTGTTCCATCGTTTTCTGTGTGCAGTCGCCGCGTCCGCGGCCACGCGCGACAGCAATCGACCAACCCGCCCATCCATCATGGCAGTGAATTCCGGACACGCCAAGACAGAATACAAAATATCATGATATTTTATATAATAGTTCTTTTGCCTACAAACCGTTGCTAAAAACTCGGAGCAACCCCCACATCAAGGTAACACATTGAATTCAACGAGACAGGCGATCGCTACGACAACACGCTAACTATCAAGGGACAACGTATTCAGACTCACCACCATGACATCGCTGTTGTTGTCAGCCGCAGAGACCACTGGCTGCTGTTGTTGTTGCTGCTGCTGGCGTGGCGACCGAGGCGTCGAATTCCTGCCGTGCTTCTTCTGTTCACGTCGCGCGTACTTGTCGGACGCCCACTGCGGCAGATCCGGCAGAATGACGGGCGCGTCCGGTGCATACCGCGCGTACAGGTCCTCGACGTACATGTGCTTAATCAATCCTGGCGGACGCGCCACAGCGAACGCCTCCAGTGCGTCGCCCACCGACATGGCCATGCGTTTGATCAAGTACGTCACAATCAGGTAGCCCGTCCGGTTTGTTGCGAGTGTGCCGTTTGTTGTTGTTGTTAGCTGGCAAAATGGAAAGTGATTATATTCATTAGAGTCTGCTGTCGCCTCTAGACTAATCCTCCACTTGCTTGTTCGCTACTAGAACATTCGATGCCTTCTCGATTCTTCGCCATGCATGCACAGCTGCCGTCGACTGTGCATGTTCATCCATGCGTGTACACGAGACACTGCACCCCTTGTGACGTCCGCGTCTTTACGCCCGAGTTGGCACAG
>NSDO01000131.1:142986-191981 GCA_002286825.1 Lagenidium giganteum
GGTAGTAATTTCCATCCGTGAGAATGTCGCTTGAGTTCGCTGACATTGCTTGAGCAGTTGGGCTCATAACCTGTTGCGAGTGTGCCGTTTGTTGTTGTTGTTAGCTGGCAAAATGGAAAGTGATTATATTCATTAGAGTCTGCTGTCGCCTCTAGACTAATCCTCCACTTGCTTGTTCGCTACTAGAACATTCGATGCCTTCTCGATTCTTCGCCATGCATGCACAGCTGCCGTCGACTGTGCATGTTCATCCATGCGTGTACACGAGCGTCCGCGTCTTTACGCCCGAGTTGGCACAGGCAAGAGACGCGACGAACGGCAACACGGTTGAGTCCATGCGTACAGTGCACTGCGATAGTGGGAGGAGGCACCGTCTTGTGCATGTCGACGAAGCGGTCAACGATGCCCACAAAGCGCCGCACGTCGCCCTCGTTTGGCGGTGCATTGAAGCCCTCAATCGCCAGCTCCTGGTAGCGGATGCCCGTGCCTTCGAAGACCGTCAAGCCGTTGTGATACTTGTCTGTGTTGGTGAGATCAATGACCATGCGCACGTTGAGTTGCTGGTTCTGTTGTTCCTCAATGAACATCTCGGGCGTCCACAGTTCGTCCTCCGCAATGGCTTTGGTAAAGTTATCATCCAGGGGCACACGCATGGCCACGAACGGCGAGTTGGGGATGGGCGCGCCGATCTTGGGCACGTCGTTCCAGTTGTCGGGCACCTTGTACTTCTTCTTGTGGTACTGCTGCGGACGGCGCGACGACGCCCACGGCTGTCGGTATCCACGCGAGTCATCGCGCTGCGGCGCCGTCCTCGACGTGTAGCAAGGCCGGTCTCCATTGCTGCCGCCATCCAGCATCGACTGGAGACTGCGGGACGTCTGGCCACTTGACTCACCGCCCGCCGCGCGCCATCGCGGACCCGCACGCTCCTGATGCTCCATGTTGTTGTTGTTGTTGTTGTTGTTGTTCTCTCTTCGCCACGCGCGTTGCTTCCCACCACTGCCGTCAAGCGCGTTCCTTTCCGTGTCAAGTGGAATCTGGTTAGGAACATGATGTACCAGTTATCGTGTTCTCCAACCCGACATGTTACCAACCCACTCCAAGTCCCGCCATGTGGACCACGTGACCATTGCTGGACGCGCGGTATCCATTTGTTGCGCACGAAGCGACATCCAAGGCCCTCGAGCAGGGGCTGTGGCTGTGTGCTGTGTCGTCGTCCCGTTCCCACCGGTCCTTGCGAGAGGTGATGACTGAGAACACGCGCGGCAAGCTGTCGCCACAAGCGGTGGCCATGTCGGTGTCGCCGCCGCCGGCGCACAAGGCGCGCAAACTGGAGCTCAAGCTGGAGCTAGAGCTGCTCGATGACCAAGCGCCGCCGCACTTGCCCGACGCCCTGGACCACTCGAGCTGGGGCTTCCGCGTCGCGTACGCCACGTTCTTCTTCACGGGCTCGGCCATGGTGGCTATGTGGTCGTCCATCATGCTCTGCCTCGACTTCTTCGACCTCAAGTACCCGACAGAACGCGTTGGCTTTGTGCTGCCCGTCATCAACATGTCGACGCTGCTCGTTGTGTGTCTGTATATGCTGGTCGCTGGTCGCCAGCTGCCGCTGGAGCCGCGTGTGCACGGTTCTTCGGTGACGTATCTGCTCTTCGTCGTACTGCTGCCTGTGGCCAATATTGTGCCCATGCACACGCCAATCGCCTACGGTCTCACCGTGCTGTCTGTGGTGGGATCGACCATTTCCAGCTCCGTGCTCCAGTCCACGATGTACGGCCTTGGCGGTGTGTTTGGTCCGTACTTCATCCAGGCGCTGGATGGCGGTAAGGGACTTGGTGCGATGCTGCTGTTCGTCACGCGTCTGCTGACCAAGTGGTGGTTCCAACTGCCGACCAATCCACACCTGCTGACCGATCCGGCCGAGATCGCGCGCTTCCACGTTCATGCCGAGGCTGCTATGGCCGTCTTCTTCGCGGTCACGTTCTTCCTTGTCGCTCTCGCTTGGGTGCTCTACATCTGCATGCGCAACACGGCGTACGCGCAGCCACTGCTACAGGAATACCTGTTGGTCCAGCACGACACTCCGTACGCTGCCGGGTCACCCATGCACTCACCGATGGTCACGCCTTCGCCTACACGTCGCTCGTTCAGTGTCTCGGAGCGAAGCCCGTTGCTGCCTCACCACAGCATCGATGATCTCACGCCGACACCGAACGGCTCCACGTCGCCCGTGCGAGTGGCGCCACCGCTCAGTCCGGATGCCACCCTGCGTGAAGCTCACGCGTCATCAGCGTCCATTCCAAGCGTGCTGCGGACGGCGGCCAAGCCATTCTTCTCGCTGTTCTTCAGCTACTTCCTGTGCCTGTCGTGCTTCCCCGGCATCATCACGGCCATCCAGTCGACGACGTTCCAACTCGGCGACTGGTTCCCCATCGTTATGGTTGGCTGCTACAACTTCGGCGACCTCATTGGCAAGAACTTGCCAGTCTACGTGCTCTACTTTGATGTGGAGACGCTCCACTTACCGTGGATCTTGCAGGTGGCGTGCGTGCCGCTCTTTATGCTCGAGATGCTGCACCCTTTCGCCGACATCGTCACCATCGTGCTTGTGACGCTCTTCGGCTTCCTCACGGGCTACGTCACGACCAGCAGCATGATCCTGGCGCCGAGCATCTGCTCCGAGTACCAGAAAGAAGTGGCCGGCATGGTCGGCTCGCTCTGCGCCATCATCGGGCTCTGCGTCGGCTCGTACAACGGCCTGGCGCTCGAGACTTTGCTCGAGCTGCTCCGCGACCGCCAATAGCCCACCAACGGCAGAACCACAACCCAAGTCTCGACAACTTCGAGAAACTCGAGACTTGTCTCGAGGGGGCTGTGGTGTCGTGGTTGTGTCTACTGATCCTCCATCTGCTCTCCCCGTAATAGATGTTGTGTGTCCATGCCCCACTTGCAATCACTCAAGCACCGATGGCCTTCTTCCATGTGCCGCACGTGTTTGACGATTCGAGTGCAATCGAGCGTGAAGGCTGCTTGCCATCACAACGTATTCTCTTTTCCTTGTCTTTCGGTCAGCACATCTATGATGCACGTTGCCTCTCGCGTGCGTGAGTTGTATTTGCACTCGGGAGGAACCGGTTTCACCGAAATGTTGTTCTTTGGGCCATCTGCCGCAATTGATGTTCCTCGGAGTAGCCAACAAACATGTCCTCCTTACCACAAACTCGTCAATCCAATCTCCGCTTCAATGATCACCGTCCACGGCATATATAACGGCAGTAATAGGGAGATTTCGGATCCCCAATCCGCACGCTTCTTGTTCCCAGTGATCGCTTCAACTAGCAATTCCTGAATGATGCCGATTGTGAGTCTCAGTTTCGGTTCAATCGTGATGGATGGCATCATGACGTTGGCGCACCTGCTTTGAATCCCAACCCACTGTCATCACCTCTGCTGGAGACCGAAAGACGTCCATCAAAGCACTCGCGATCACGTTAAATCGATTGACATATCCTACAAGGTATGCACAAATTCGCACTTTTGGCCGATCTGCGCTGTCGTTATGCAGAATTTTTCTGTGCACCATTGATCTCGTGTACACGCGATGGCACATCACTTGGGTCTCCTTTCAAGCCGCATCACAATGATGTATTGCGATGATGTGGAGCGTGCAGGGGGTGTTGTGCCTGGTGTCTACGGCTTCATCGATGGAACCAAGATCGCAACCTGTCGCATTTGTCGATGCAAGAACTTGCAGAAGCAACTGTACAGTGGCCACAAACGCACGCATTGCCTCAATTTTCAAGGGTGACGACGCCAGACGGACTGTGTATGCACTTTTGGGGGCCAATCCAAGGCAAGTCGCGCGACACAATACTGTTGCGCCTCAGTGGTTTGCGTGAAATGATGAATAAACATGCAGAGCTGTTTCAACCTATACGGTGATCCAGCGTACGGTGTCACTCGGTTCATTATTGCACCATTCAAGGGCAATCATCTTTCCGCCCAGCAACAGGCATTCAACCGAGCAATGAGCAGCGTTCGAGAGTCGGTTGAATGGAATTCGGCAGAATGAAGACATTATGGGCTTTCGTGGATTTCAAAAAGAAACACAAGGTAATGCTGTCACCAGTGGGCAAGGTCGTCAACGTAGCAATAGAGCCAAAGACGGGCCGCACGCAGGCCGTGAGCGAGGGCCTGATATTCAGCAGCATTGTAGGTACCAATTTCAGGATCATAGGCGTAGCCTGCGCTCATCAGTGTCCAGGGTGAACCAAGCGTAACGATGGTGTAGCCAACACCTATCGGTCCGCAGTTGCGGCGGCACGCGCCATCGCACGCGATGACCAGTCCACTACGTGATGCGCTGGCGGCACTGGGTGTGGAGGTGATTGTCGTCTCGTCCACGCGTGGAGTGGTCAACATCACGTGTGTACATGCGGGTCCGATGAGATGAGCTGCATACTGTGCATGTTGCTGTCAAATAAGGCTGGATGACTTGACACTCTCCAGATTCTCTACTGTGAGGAATACATCGATGGGCACAAGCTTGGCACTGATAAAGCAACGCGCTGCTTGGCACCTCCGAGACAGCGTTGACAGTGGACGTGTCTGCGCTGGAAGAGGCAGCTAGTCGCGAGGCCTCGAACTCCTACGCCGGATGGTTGATCGATCACCAAATCCAAGGTATTTTTTTGGATGTGTGCTGGAGAAGGCTGCAATGAATGGCCACTTGGACGTAGTCGAGTTCCTGCATAATGAAACGCAGCACATAGCTTCCGCAGCAGCTAAGGACGAAGTAGCAAACCACAGCCATCTCGATGTTGTCCAATTCCTTCATCAGTATCGACTGGAAGGCTGCACGACCAAGGCGATGAAGGAAGCAGCTCGCTCGCAACGGCTACGAAGACGTCGATCGGTTCTTGCATGAACATAAGACGGAGGGATGCACCGCCGCCGCCATGGTTGGCGCTGGACACAACGGACATCTAGGCATCGTGCGAATCTTGCACGACAACCGCGCAGAACGATGTTGAGAGCTGGGTCGTGGACTGTGCCGCGCAAAACGTACACTTGGAGGTTGTCAAGTTCTTGCGCAAGCAGCACGTCGCGAGGTAGACGCATCGAGCGATGGATGATGCCGCGTCAAAGGGCCATTTAGTAGTAGTAGTTGAGTGTATTGCGCCGGCGTTACCTTACGCATATAACTATTGCATGGAGAACCCGCTATCCGGGTGGAACCACGGGATTGGTCCCAGCCGACTGGGTCTGCGTGTGCCTCGCTGATTGCCAGGCGTCGACGTCCTTCTCGAGATGCTCGAGAATGTGTTGTTGGTTCCGGTGAGGCGGCCCGTGACTTGATTGCTTGGAGTCGAGTGCATGGTTGACTGCCGCATCTGCCGTCTTGTTGTATGCTCTGTAGTGATGTTTCCACGTGATGCAGTGGAATGTGGATACAGATTTCCGCGTTCTCTCGTAGGCCGACTTGAGGTGGGGTTGGGTAGGTGCTCGGAGTAGTGCATGTTGACTGATAATCATGTGACTGTCTCCAACGACGTGGATGGCTCTGATGCCTAGGAGAACCGCTGCTCCTAGGCCAAGCTCGAGCGCCTGCGCCTCAAGCGGTGTACAACCAACGCAATAGACAGCGGAGCGCGTTCAAGTTCCTGCACAGGCATCGATCGGAGGGATGCACATGAATATAGCTGCGGCGAAAGGGCACCTGGGCGTTGTGAGCTTCTTACACGAGCATTTTGGTTGGACAGATGCACTCAGCATGCGATGGACTCCGCCGCTCAGAAAGGGCATGTGGATGTTTGTGATTTTTCTCATCGCCATTGCTGTGAACGATGCGCCACGGCCGCATGGAATGAGAACTTGGAGATGGTAGGATTCTTGCATGAATTCCAGGCGACGTCGTGCGTACCGGCGTTGGGTTTGGCACTGCGAAACAAACACATGGAGGTGGCTCGATGGCTACACGAGCACAAGCTGTGCAGCAACTGTGGCACGGACGTCATGGACACGGTTATCAGCCTTGGACGCTTGGTGATCGTACGCTATCTACTCGAACGAAGGGCTGCACTACGAAGGCGATGGATGAAGCAGCGGGCAATGGCCACTTGGATGTCGTCACTATCTGCATGAGCATCGGACTGAAGGTTGCACAGCTGATGCAATGCATCACGCAGCGACGAGAGGGCACTTTGACGTCCTGTCTGAGAATCGGGTTGAAGCGTGCCGAGCTGACACCTTGAATGAAGCAACCACGTACGACCAGCACCGTAGGGAAGGCAACGCAATGGACGCTGCATGTTTGGCGCTGCTGCATGGATCTCTTGTGTGTAGCTCGCTACTTAGCTATCGTGGGATCTAGTGTGTCGAAAGTTAGGATGATAAGAGCGACTGCTTGTCTGTGCTATGCATATTCAAGGGAACGCTTATCGGTGTGATCCGCCAGTTCCAAGTTGATGCTCTTTCGCCTAACAACCCGACGGAGGACCTCACTGGAAACTGTCACCAGTCGTGGCAGTGGTAGTGACTCACCACCATTCGTCTTCGTGCATCTCGCAAGACAACCACGCTGGCAATGTCTGGGTTGAGTTCGATCTGCACACTGGTGACCCGTATGCCCAGACAGCGAGGTACGGGGTGGCGATCTCGACTGCTTGTGCTGGAATGTCTGTGATGTTTGTCAGCTGCAGTTTCAACAAGTTCAATTGGCTGAACAAGTTCCAGGCCGCCACTGGCAAGGTCTGGATCGGATTCGAAGACAATTTGACGTAAGACAGCCAGGGCTTGTGTGTGAAGGCGCTTTCGGGCATCGACATCAGCGAGTTGTTGGACAGCACCAGCGATTGAAGCTGCGTCATATACTGGATTGATGGTGGTGTTTCGCGCAGTCCACATGCTACACAGAAAAAGTAGATGGTCTGCTGCCAGGTGTCGCCCACTTGGTCAATGAAGGTGTCTGCGTTGACGGATGCCATGTACATCCACTCGAACGACCGTGGCAGCGGCTGTGCGGTGAAGCCAGTTGGTGAGCACTGCATGTGGACATCGTTGAGGACCAATGATTGCAGCTCTGGAAAGTATTCGTCAGTCACAACAGCTGAATCGTTCCATAGGACCAGGGCTCGATCACATGGAACACAATCATTGGACCATCCGATTTGACACATTGGAATGTCCTCCTCGGCTGACAGACAAAACCGCGGTCTTTGTTCGCGACGAGATGTTCCTCCTTCATCATGTCCAAATCTACTCCAGACCACAGTGCGTTCGATGCTTAAACCCTTTCCACCCGGTCAATGCAAGCAATCCGAAGCACGAGGAATCTGATCGTCGAAGGTATGGTCTCACCGTTATTGGCGTTTGGGAGACTGGTGCAGAGGACTTTCCATCTGGTTCGGATGTCGACCACTGGCTATAACCATCCCCAGCTGCAGCCCAATCCAACTTCCTGCTCCAAGCCAGCACGAATCTGGAAGTGACTTGCCCGGCAGATGGTGATAACGACAGCGTCGCCGCTGACGAACTCGGTGACACGAGTGTGAGCAAAAATAACGGAGGTTCGATTGGAATGCACGTGGCGAAGCTTGCAGGAACGGTCAAGCCGGGCGATGAGGATGAGGAGTGGAAAATCCAGCCGGCTGCCAAGCGCAAGCAACGATATCAGCAGAAGAAGGCCGATGCGGCCAAGCATCCCAAGTGGGAAGAAGGAGATGGAAGAGCCAAGCGCAGCAAAGAGCATGAAGAAGGCGAAGTCCAAGTCCAAGAGTAAGCGCTGGACAACGGAGCCAGCGGCCAAGTCCAAGAGTAAGCGCTGGACAACGGAGCCAGCGGCCGGCAACGCGATTACGCGCTCGACGTCGGAATGAGAAGCCGCCCAGGCACCGCAAGGTATTCCTGCTGCGAGCATCCTAAGGGCGCTTAGTGCTCGCGAGAAGCTGCGCTCGGACGCCCAAGCGCAGAAGAACGAGACAGATGTTTCGGTGGACGACGTTGAGGAAACGGCGCTTACGTCTGTCGATGCCGCGCCACCGTGCAGGCCGGGTGCGACCAGGCTCAACAGTCAGAGCGACGAAGACGATGTGATGATTGTGGAAGCGACCGACAACATGGAGGACATTGCGACTAGCCCCAATGGTGGTATCACAGCAACAGACACTGCGGGTAACATCGTGCACTCGGCATCCCGGAAGGCAAGTGCAGCCCTATGGGAAGTACCTCGAACATCCAAGGTCACCGCCGGCCTGTCAGCGGGTGCCATCACTGCACGGAAGCCACGGCGCTGTCGTCTCGTAGAGACTACGAAGCGGCTCGATCACTGGTTGAAGGACGCGAGCGTGGGGCGACCGATTCCTCCACGCAGGGGGCTTGGAGCGAGGGCAACCAAAGCACCCGAAGCAAGCAACGTGCCGGAAGATGCCTCTCACTCGCAAACCGAGCCGACCAGCGTGACCGGGAACTGCGAACAACAGTCCACGCCTTGTCTTTCTGAGACGAACGCTGCAGAATCTCACCAGGTTCATTGCGCAGGTCCTGCTGGCAGCACAGCGCTTCGTGGTGGTCCGGTGACGGGGGACTCAGGCTCGCAGCTGATGTGCTTTTCAGCAACGGAGACCAATACGAACGCACCAGCGAATTTACCTGGATCAGTCTGTGCACCACCTGAGTGTGTTGCTGCAACCGCGTTGCGTCGCCAACCGAAGGCCCCGCTGAAGACGAAGAGTCGAAGCGCAGGGCGTCGACGTCTTGGAACCATTCCGTATCCAGTCTTGTCATTCAAGCCAAGGCATCGTCACCAACCACCTGATAGCACGGTGGACGGTCCCTCCAACTCCAGTGATGAAGACGACAGCATCTCGGAAGCGGTGGTGCACGCCGCCAAGGTCCTCGTTCAGACCCCACCACTCCCACTGGTTGATGCAGCATGTGTGGTGATTTCATCGCAAGACGACCAAGTGAAACCAAAGCCGAAGATGCAGGCATCTGTCCTGACGTATGTGCGCAAAATCACTCTCCAGCAGTTGTTCATCGAGCTCTCGACGACGCGGTCTCCTGCATCTCAATATGCGTTGGACGTTATCTCCAACGCATATCCTGATTGGCAACAGACTGCTCACGATCGGTTTGCGCAGCCTGCGCGGACATTTGACGATTTGTTGGAAATGCTACAGGCCACTGAAGTGAAATGCCCCTCTAATGGGCACTGCATGTACTACGCGCTGCTGGCAATCAAGATGAACTCGCTTGGTGGTGGATCGGAGGTCATCACGCCACGACGGGCCAAGGACGCAGCAGATCATCGACAGCAAGTGTACTCGCACCCACGGTTTGCCGTCCTGAATCAACCATCAGATCGTAACACTTCGAGACTTGATATCCATTCAAGTGGCAGAATGGACCGATGAGGTCGCCTTGACACAGCTGACAGAACATCTCATCAACAGCGGCAACCTGGATGTCACGGAGGATGTTGGCTCATTGCATTGGGCCGGCATCCACGAAATGATGGCAACAGCGATCTACTTCCGCGAGCCGATTTATGTTCTCGACCGCAGCTCCAGCGAGACGCCAATAATCACGGTCTACTATCCCATCCAAGTCAAGACACCGTCTGCCAAAACGGTGGAAGCGGTCAGGGTTCTACCCTAGGAGATCCAAGAATTTTCGCGGATGATGCAAGCATATGAAGCGCATCAGGTCATTCCGATGATCCTGACTTACGAAGGCGCCCAAGGACGTGGTCATTTCCGTGCGCTCCGGTGGCCAACAGCGAGGTATCGTGAATGGCGCGCAACAACCTTGCCAGGTGCAATGCGCACTCGGCTTGATGTCGCTCTGATGCGGCTTGGTCTACCGACGTTTCCAGCCAGTGCCCAATTTGAAGCTGACCAGCGAGCTAATGCGACAGCCCCAGAGGCGGCAGTGACCATTCCGAAGGAAAACAAGCCAGTTGAGGGAGACGAGCACGCTCCAGTAGACAATAAATCAGGTGGAGCTAATTGCACTGAGGCGAAGAGCGTGCAGCTTGACCAAAGTCACGCACTTTCAGACGTTGACGACGAAGCACGGTATGATGATGTGCTTCGGCGCGTGCAGCTGGGACAAACACCAGACTTTGGGCGTGATCCAACTCACTCGTTACTTTCTCAACCGAAATCGAGATGCTGGCCGCGATTGGCATGCAACCATATCCCTGAGTCGCCTCCGGAATCGGCTCAAGACGACGACGAGCGCCCCGCAATCAATGTGGAAGGATCTACAAGGTTACATCGGTATGGCGTCACTCCTACATTAAGGGCTACCGCACCCAGAACTATTCCTTGCGTATCAACCGGCGAAGGAGGGGCTTCGATATGGCCAACGTTTACTGATTGAAGCCCGGAAGACCCAGCTTCACCAGCTGCAAGACGACGGCAACGCGGAACTGGTACAGCTGGGATGTGCATGGGCGTCTCTGATTAAAGCTGCACCGTCGGTGGCCCAACAGTGGACATACTGTGACCAACCGAACCTGTGGCGGCAAGTTGCCAAGCTGTCAAACAAGCCGAGCGTCCACCAAGCCATGCAAACTCATTCAACACAGCTTTGGTGGTGGCTTGCTGCGGTCCATGCGAGCTCGCACTCGCAGCCCACCGAAGATCAAGCGCTCGCCTTCCAAACGTCTGCATTATGCGATTGGCTGACGCAAAGTACGGCAGGTCTACAAGCGCTGACCGACCTGCCCGCCGAACCGCCATGGACGGACGTTCGCTGACTGTGAAAGCCACCGAGGCGATGCTACGGTGGTGTCACACAACGCCGCGGTGGCCACACGGTCATTTAGAAGGCCCACCAACCATTCCCTTTTTTTTAATATGATGACCCAGAATGTGCGTGACTTTGCAGTGCGAAATCGCGGCGAGTTGCTGCAGCACCTTTGCCAACGAACGCATCGTCAACCACCCGACGTCGTGCTACTGCAGGAAACACACCTGAAGCCAACCGAATGGGAGCCATTTGTCACCGAGTATTACGCCGGATGGGGATACAGGCCGATCGTCAACGGCTTTCACGCGCATGGAAGCCAAAGAGAAGGAAACGCTGCTGGGGTGGTGATCCTGATCCGACCAGGATCAGCCTTCACGAATATAAAACCGTGGTGTGAGGAAGCCTGGACCCCGCATTTTATGGCTATCTCTATGGAATATCATAGACAAGCCATCGTAGTCGTCAATTGCTATGGCCCGACCGAGCACCGTGAACGCGAGCATTACTTCCAGACCACCAGACATGGTAGTGATTGGCAGCGACTTCAACGCTAAAGAGACCGCTCCCATGGCACCTCACACAATCGATCAATGGACAGAAAAAAAAAAGTTGGGGATGTGTAGATTCTGCGACGTACCTACACGCTGATGACGACTTGTCACGCTGGGATGCTTGGTCTTGTGCCAGCCGTAGAATCATCCGAAACAACGAGCACAGCTGGTTTGGCGTGGCTTGCATTCTGGGTCGAGTTGGTGAGAGTCGGCCGCAGAATCGTGCAGGCTACGTTGCATACTCGGCAAGCTGATGCGTCTCTGCTGGCTTCTAATCGGCTTGCTTCAATCTTCCATCCTTGTTCCAGTCGAAGAGCGCTGACGCGGGCACACCACTGGCTGGCTCAAGACGGAAATCAGAATTCTCAGTCTCCGCAAGGCACGGCAACTGCGCTCCGACAGCTCCAACCCTATCCGGTGTCGTATCCGCAATCTCCAAAACGGATACGCGTGCTGTGCCAGCAGGACGAGAATAGACCAGCGTTGGAAGCCTCCTTGTGTTCCATCACCGCACTGAGCTCAGATGGAGCTACATTGGCGACGTCGGCGACTTCAGACTACCATAGCAAGACTACAGCGACAACAGCGAGCGGTTCGGAGGCGTCATCGCCAATATAGATTCCGAGGCAATGACAGCGAGGTTGACAAGCGCTTTTTTACCCGCCACAGTGTCCGATATGCCAACCATCAAGTGACCGGTATCACGAGCGAGCCGCGTGCACATGGAACCCAGTAAGGCAACGGTATCGCACGTCATTGGCAGCCAATCATGAATGCAGCCGTGAACGATCCAGCAGCCCCAGCCAAGTTCCTTAGCTGCCTACCCGACGAGTCACGACCGCCCGTAGTTGCACAAGACGCATTGTGCTCGCTGGTTACAGTGGAGGAGGTAGCGAAGGCCACGCGGTGCAGTCAGCGCGGGAAATCGTGTGGACCCAACGAGCTTGGCAATGATTGCTACCGAGATTTGGAAGATGCCGTCGTTCCGTTCCTGGCGCATCTGTTCAATCACATTCTCGCCGATGCAGTCGCCCCACAATCGTTCAAGGCAGCCGAGATTTTCTGCTTACACAAGAGGAACGATATCTACATATTCAGCTTCCGATTGTTGTATTACTATTGCGCAGATTGACTACAGGTGCAGCATGACGGACGCGCCCGCCACAAGCGCACCAGCCATCGAGACACCGACCAGAGTCGCGCTGCTCGTCTTGGGCGCTGGACTGCTGCTCGCCTTTGCGGCGCCGCTGCCAGACGTCTTGCTGTCCTTCGACTTGGATCCTGGCACCTTGGCGATAATCTTCAGATTGTCCTGGACGCACTTCTTGCCATCGGCGTCCGTCGCCGTCCACGCCATCGTGGTTTTGTCGCCCTCGCACTTGCCGCTGCTGGCGAACTTGGTAAAGTTGACAGCGTTGTCACTGCTGATCTCGGCCATGTAGCTCGACTTGCCGTCGATGAACGGATAGCACTTGCCGTCGGCGATGACAGCCGTGGCGTTGTTGACCTTACCGGTGCAGCCACTGGCGTACTGCTGCACCAGCACGTATGGCTTCGTGCCGAGCATGGACTCGGAGTCCTCGGCGATGTCGTCGGTGCAAACCGGGTGGTTGGAGAAGTCGCTGCTGCCTTCGACGGTGAGCGGTGAGCACTTGTCTTCGGTGCAGCTGCCCGTGTTTTCGTAGTAGCGGAGCATGGGGATACCCGAGCACTTGTTGTTGGTGAAGAGGCACGTGGCCTTGATGGACCCCGCGGCGTGCGCTGGGCGATGCTCGCACTCTGTTGGTGTGCGTGTGGTGTCGCAATTGATGTTTCGCACCACAAGGCGACGATGTCTGCTCTTTGTGGGCAGCTGGTGCTGTGGGCTTCGTCTGTTTTGCGACATATCGACTTGAGTCCACCACGCTGTTGCGTTTGATCTGGCTCCGAGAGCCAAATGATGGATACACGGTCTGAGATGGTCGCTGCTCGTCGACAATGGTTGCTGAGCTGCTCTGTTGTCGCGGACGCAGTGGTGGGAAATAGCTTTGGTCAAGGCGGTGGCCCATGTCGCCTGTGGCATGAAGATTGGCGTTGATCGTAAGGTTGCAGAAGTAGTAGTGTAGTTGTAGTCGCTGCAATAGAAGCACTGGTGAGAGTCCTTACCAAAAAGACAGCCCCACATCAAATGCGCTGCGTTCGTCCACTTCGTCGATCTTCTCGACCAACGGCACGTCCGCCTCGACGCTTCCCAGATTTCATCAAACCGAGATCTCTGGTGTGCAATCTCACCAACACGCACATTCCGGCTGTGTGAAGCACCACCGACCCACGCAATCGCAAAACACACGCGTTTTGACGCGTGTGTTCGGCAACTCTGGCAAAGCGCGGAACTGCTTTGGTCAGTTCGATTCTGCCCTGAATGAAGCTTCACCACAGCAGTCACAGCAGCTGCCTCTACTTGCAATCGTGAGATGCACTCCAAGAACAGCGGGCTGTGGTGCGAAAATCAACTGCGACACCCCGAACCAGGGCACACACAACACTTCTCACAGCAGCGCCACAAGCTCGACAACAAAAACTTGGCGCGCGGCACGGGCGCATTAACATGATGCACAAGGTCGCCTGAGCGACGGACATGGGTTACACCACCGCAGCGACTCCTGCGGCGATCGCCCATCGACTTCCTGGCTGCTGCTCATTCCAACATCGGCCGCCAACAGCTCCATCAGCTCGTCCACCACCTCGCACACCAAACCAATCCAACCACAGTAACAATGAAGACTGTCGCCACCACCACCGCGCTCTTGGCTGCCGTCGCTGCTCTTGCCGTCGTGGCGCCACAGCCAGCGCACGCCGCGGGGTCCATCAAGGCCACGTGCCTCTTCACCAACAACAAGTGCTCGGGTATCCCCATGCTCCGCTACTACGAAAACACGGGCAGCTGCACCGAAGACAAGTGCTCACCGCTCACCGTCGAAGGCAGCAGCGACTTCTCCAACCACCCGGTTTGCACCGACGACATCGCCGAGGACTCCGAGTCCATGCTCGGCACGAAGCCATACGTGCTGGTGCAGCAGTACGCCAGTGGCTGCACCGGTAAGGTCAACAACGCCACGGCTGTCATCGCCGACGGCAAGTGCTATCCGTTCATCGACGGCAAGTCGAGCTACATGGCCGAGATCAGCAGTGACAACGCTGTCAACTTTACCAAGTTCGCCAGCAGCGGCAAGTGCGAGGGCGACAAAACCACGATGGCGTGGACGGCGACGGACGCCGATGGCAAGAAGTGCGTCCAGGACAATCTGAAGATTATCGCCAAGGTGCCAGGATCCAAGTCGAAGGACAGCAAGACGTCTGGCAGCGGCGCCGCAAAGGCGAGCAGCAGTCCAGCGCCCAAGACGAGCAGCGCGACTCTGGTCGGTGTCTCGATGGCTGGTGCGCTTGTGGCGGGCGCGTCCGTCATGCTGCACCTGTAGTCAATCTGCGCAATAGTAATGCAACAATCGCAAGCTGAATATGTAGATATCGTTCCTCTAACTGTATCATCCGCACACACACGCCGCGTATGAAACTAGAACACCGCGCACAGATCATTCCCGTCGCGATTGCGATGTGTCGACATGAGAACTGCAATGCTGTTGGAATGGAATGCATCACTGTGTATCACTGTGTCACCGTAGCTGCACTGCTGATCAACAAAAAGTCATCTTACACATCCGCGTCGACCCAAATGCGAGCCTGGAAACAATCAATCCCATCCACACGCATGACCACCGCAAGCTGCTGTTGCACTGAGCAACTCCGCGTTCATTTGAATGACTATTTTATCTGTGTCATGCAGTACTGCTCCCAGTCGACTGCTGGTTTCAACTGCTATCCATGAGCACGGCGGAAAGAAAGAGCGCTCCGCTTGCTGGTCCGTTCTCGGTATTCAATTCGGTGCATTCGGCATCATCTGTATGTGCATGCTTTCGCTGTCACGAACGAACACAATCGGCCTTCTTCGCAGATACACATCATCTGCTTGGCACGATCGACCCAAAAAATCCATCGAGACACAGGTGACAAAATCATCGTGCAACATTCGCTCTCCTTCGCGGCCAAACTCTCTTGGCAGTGTCTACACGCTCAGCTCTTCGCCTCGAGCGTCTGCAGGAACGTGCGCCGGATCAGCTTGTCGCCGTTCTTGCCGCTGATCACCACCGGCACCGTCGCAGCCAAGCGTGTTTCCATCTCGATCTTCTTCTGCTCCACGTCGAACGACCGCTTCTCCTTCAGGAACGCCGCCGAGTTGGCCTCAGCGTCCGCGTTGGCCTGGATCTTGGCTGCCTCGCGTTCAGCAGCCTTGATGACGGCGTTGCGCTTGATGGTGGCCGCGTCCACGTAGTTGTCAAAGTCGTGCTGCAGGTTGTGCAGCTCGACCTGCGGCAGCGCCTTGCGCAGCCAAGATCATGTACTGTGTCATGGAAGACATCAAGCGCAACCTCAACATGCAGTCGAACTTGTACCGAGTGGAGATCATCAAGGTCATGATAACGGACGTTAAGCTGCCAGATCAGTTCTAGCAGCAAATGCAGTCGCGCACGACGCACATGAGTGCCATCAAGGAACAAAACATGAAGAAGGTGAACGACATGCAACAGCTCCAATACAAGCAGGAAATGGACACGACCAAGCTGAAGCGTAAGATGATGATGATGGAAGGAGAAGTCGCGGCAAGGCAGCCACTCGCTGATATCGCTCTGTGTTCGCGCACACGTGCCAAGCGCTCCCTCTTTACAACTGCATTGTTTACGTTGCAAGTCGCTTGTGGAAAATGCGTCCGCGTCTACAATACTCACAATGCAAGAATGCGTGGGTTGTTCAGTCAACGATGGTGCGATAGGGTGGCTTTAATATGATCAAGCCTGATGCCTTCTATGATTTTTGTTGTTGTTGTCAACTCCGGAGCTGCGCCTGCTCGGAAGATCTTGGAAGCAGTGGTGAACTCATGATTGGCTTCAACCTCGACGGCTGTCAGTGATCTTGTGTGTTGCCAAGCTCTTGACCCAACCTGAAATTCTCTATTCGTCATCTATTTGGTCGCTCAGCGATCGGAAAATCCAAATGCTGCGCGGAGTTTTCGGTGCATGTCCTCAGGGATTTGCAACGTGGGGAATGGATGCTGTGCAGATGCAGCCAGCGGTGAAACGCCAGTCGACTGCTTGACAGCTAAGCTCGCTGGGTCCCAGCAGCGAATGAACAGCAGCAAACTTCCCAACCGACGCGTAATGTCCACCGACGAATGCGCTCGCCGAGAAACTGGAAAAACATGTCAGCGATGTCCAAGGCAGGTGAATCCGGTCACTATAAACGTACCCGAGACCATCAACGCGTCGAAGAATTTCGCAGCCGGAATCGCTGTGGAGTTGAACCCTGGCACATCGAGGTGCTTCCAAGATACCGAAATTGCTTGATCCACCTTTATACAGTCGTATCAGAGTTTGGGGAGCCCTAGTGTTACTGGAAATGAGCAGGACACATACCTCTCCTTGTTCCAGCAGCGCAAGTACGAGAACGTCGATGGCTCCAAGTCGCATGTACATGTCCATAGCGATCTGCCGCAAGTGGGGGCATTCACTTCCGCAGGAGAAAAGAAATCTGCCAAGCTCAATCGAATCAGCCAAGATGTGGTAGTGAAGGAACTGGCACAAATCGTCGGTTTTCTTCGCCGCTACGAGTGCTTCTGCCAGCGCGAGATACCTGTGATCAACCGGTAATGTTGTCCAAGTCAGCTGCTATCCAAGACCTGAAACGAAGGAGATGCTATAAGACTTACGTGACCGTGTCGATCGGCACGAAGCTTCGCCGCAATTCTTTCATGTACTCGCCGATGTAAACACTTAGCAATCCATCAGTGGCGATCTGCATGGAAACACAACGATCATTAGACTCGACGTGACGGAATCACCGAGGCAGGTAGGACGCACCGATGAAGCTTGCAGTAGATGTTTCCAGACCGCACGATAGAAATCTGCTTGGAACACGAGGACCATGCCATTGGCATTTCGAGACGGGCGACTGTTCATAGAAAGCGGTGTTTTGACGGTGCTGTCACTAAAGAAGCGTCTTCGCAATGACGCCGGCATGACACGGGGAGTGAACGCCTGGCGCATCGAGCTGCTGCGCACGCGCAACAGACTTTCGTCGTCACTGCTTGTGTCGTTTGAAGATTCTTCCGAGCTGGCATCAAGCAGTGAATCGTGCTGTGACGCCGTCTGCGCGGCCGCAAAAAGCGCCACCGCCGCAGTCACCGACACTTGCTCCAACAGCAGCTCGCGAATCGTCTGCAGGACCAGTGCCTTGGCCAGTGCCTCGTCACCTCGGCGCAGCAGAAATGGGATGAGTTCCTTGTGTCGTGCGGCCGACTTTGCGATCTCTCGTAGGTTTAGTTGCAGCTTGCGTAGTTCGACGTGCTCGATCAGGTCGCGCTGGTTCTTCATGCTCATGGCGCGCTGGACGAGGTTGGGCGGCAAGAACCGCCACGACGTCAGATACTCGCCACTGGTCGATTCGAACTGGTGGTGGTCCATCTTTCCCACCGAAGGTCCGCGTGTCAGCTTCGTTGCGTCTTCGTCCGTTGGCGCTGGCGTTGGAACAGGCTCATCAGCGTCAGCCATCTCGTAGTTGGTGCTGTCGGCCCGCCGGATGGCGTGCTGGGACGACGGTCGAGGCAGTGACGAGCTTCGATCGAGTTGTTCAAATGCAGCGATGAGGTCGACGTCCGCCGCCGCAACGGCGTGCTCCCGCACATGCCCCCTGTCGACGTGCTTGCGCTTGACGCGGTGTGGCTGGCGTCGTGCCGGCGGACTCAGCGAGATCGGCAAAGGACTGGAGAACGGGTCGCCGACGTTGCCGTCGCACCTGACGTCGAAGAAGAGACTGACGTTGAAGTCGAGGGAGTGGCAGACCAAGAGGTTGTCAACGACCGAGTACTCGATGGCCGTGCCCGGGGGCAGCAGCAAGTGCAGCGACCGCACGCACGACACTTTGGTGTGCGTGATCAGGTACAGCAGCAGCTTGGCCGACCGCACGTCGCCGTAGACGGCATAGAGATGGCCATACAGTGGTGCCAGGTACAGGTCGTTCTTGCTGATGGCCGTGGAGAATACGAGGCGCGGCAGCTTCTCGACGTTCGCGCCGCAGAGCAAGTACGGCACCAGCTCATTGGCCCGCGAGCCCGTGCTCACCATGAGCACGCCATGAGTGGCCGAGTACCAGAAGTTGTGAATGTACACGCCGATGACGCGGTGCAGCGTGCACTGGCGCCGCTTGGCCGACACGCGGTACTGCTCAATGCCCATCTTGGTGACCAGGAACAGGTCCTGCGAGCTGCCGGGCGCGTGCGAGTGCACGTTCCAGACCACGCCGTCGGTCAGCAGGCGGTTGCCGGCCTTGGGTTTGCACACGATCCAGAACGCCATGCGCGTGTGCACGTTGATGACCTGCACTTCCACGTCGCTCTTCTGCAGCGCCACAAACTGCTTATCAAGCGACAGTCGCACGAGCGCGATCGGCTGCTCCAGCGTCACGCTCGACGCCGCTGCGCTGGCGCGCGCCGCGCGGATCGGCACGTGCTGGTCGAAGTCGTACAGCACCTGCACCAGCGCTTCACTCGACGCGTCGTCTTCATCATCTTCTTCTTCGTCGTCGTCGCCACTGCTGCCGCTCTCGCTCTCGCTGCTGCTGCGGCTGCTGCTGCTGCTGTCAGCGTCATGTGAAGACGGCATTGTCTTCACTGCCGTTGCTGTTGCTGCTGTTGTTGCTGTGGTCGTGGCAATGGCTGTGTCTGCGTCTGTTGCTGTCGTGGTCGGCTGCAGCCGTGTGTTGAGTTGGATCTGGCGGAGCTTGCGCGACCGTGGAGACAGCACGTGGATGCTCTGGTGCGCAGCATCGTACCAGGACGTGCGGCTGTCACCGGCGTAATCGATGCCGCCATGTGCGCTCAGGTAGAGATGGCCGTCGCTCATGGCCGTCACTGTCGCCGTCACTGTCGCTGTGTCCGCGACGTCGCGTCGCTTTGATCGAGCGTGTGCTCAGGCAGAGGATCCAGGCCTTTTCCACCGATCAGATTCAATAACACAAAGCGCACGTTACATTTCACACAAAGTGCGCACCGATTCCCTGCATCACCACGACTCCATATCAGTTAGAACGTGCTCCCTGCGCACGTGGAGCGTTGGTGTGGTGGGCTGGGCTGTGTTCTTAACACTGCCCGGTGGTGGCGTCAGTTGGAGAAGATGGCGACCGCAATGATCGGCGGCGACATCCCCGAGTATTTCCATGCGCTGCTCGACCACTTGGACGCCATGTTGGCGGTGCGTTGCGCCGCATCAAGGGGAGACACGGTGCTGCATGTGGCAGTGCATCTAACGTCGCGGGTGGTGCGTGTTTGCCAGGAGCCAAGCCCCGCGGCAACGCCGTACGCCGGCCAGTACCGCGTGATCGAGATTCTGCGCAAGCTGCTGACGACGTCGCTGCCTCCGCTGGTGCGTTGATGGTCCGATCCATCCATATGAGTTAGGTGGGCAATGCTGACCCCCTGTATTGTATTGGGGCTGCCCTGTTCTGTAGGAGGAAGCAGTGGCCAATTATCGCCTTGGCGCTGCCCACCTGCAAGCCGAGGAACCACACAGTACGTGCGAATGCTGGGCTGCGTGCTCTGTTGGAGTGTCGTTCGTTGTGTCTGTGTGTTGGTGCTGAGGATGATGATGGGTGGTGGTGGTGGACAGATGCGCAGCCGGCGTTCGAGGCCGCTGGCAAGTTCTTCTTCCCGGATCTCGTGCAGTACGCTACGGAGCTCAACCGCGCCACCGAGACCAAGCACTCGCGCGATTACGTCCAGTCGGTGCTGCGTGGTGCGTTGCTTGCAGCATTTATGCCTGGATATCCACAGCCGTTTGACCCACCGCTGCCGCGTCCTGTGTTCTTCCCCAGACCTCCCACGCGTGCGTCCTGACGATGCGATGCAAGAATACAACATCGAGCTCATCGGTGCGTTCGCTCTGTGCAGCAAGGAGCTGTGGTGATGGTGGCTGATGACCAATCTGCTGGTGGTGTTTGCGTCCGTAGATCTGCTCAACCAGACGGGCATCTTGTGGTCCAACCGGACGCAGCCGCTGCGTGCATTGTGCTACTTCCACGCCGCGGCGGAATACTGCAAGTTTCTGAAGCAACAGCAGCGCGACGTGGTGGCCCAGGCGACCGCCGATGCCGCTGACGTCGTGTACGATCCGGAGCTGCAGTCCCTGCAGGCGCACGCGCACTTCTACCTGGCACAAGTGTTCGGCGTGCTCGGGTTTGTCGTCGAGTCTGCTCACTTCTGCTTGTCGACGCTCGAAGCCCAGTTGACTGCCGCCTGTGCCGGTGGTGACACCGCAACCAGTGCATTCAATGGCGCTGACGAGTGGATCAAGAACTGCCTCCGACTGATCGAGTATTATATCGAGACGGAGAGTCCGGTGGATGCGGCCTCTGCGCTGTTGGCGTGCGAGTTCATGTACCTGACGTACTCCAGTGAGCTTGCTGCCGAAGACAAGGACGAGCACACTCGAATCCTGGCGGAGTTGTACACCGCGTGGGCGGCGCTGCACCACCTGAGTCTGCAACACGCGCAGTGGCGTCGTGAGGGCATTCCAATCAAGCCCGTGTCGCCAGCGCAGAGTCGTCTGCTGTCGTGCTCGTCCATCCAAAGGACCCTGGAGAAGCACGGTTTTACGACCTCGACGCTCGGGATGACGTACGTGCCTCCGACCACCATCAACGACTTCGATCGCGCGCGCGACGTGTTCAAGATGGGTTTAAGTGCTATCGAGCACGCCAAGGCGTACTTCGCGCTTGACGGCTTCGTGACACAGCACATTCGCTTGTCCCAGAAGGCCAGTCTGCTGTACAAGCGCCTCCTGCACTTCGAGACCGACCGCAAGCGCGTGATCGCCATGGAGCTGCGGCGCCTGGCGCTGTTGACGCCGTTCTTGGATCAGCTCAATCGCACGGCATTCGGCGCCTTGCTGCAGGAGCTGTACTATGAGTCTGCCGAGATCTCGGCCGATGTTTACGATATGAAGCAGCAGCTCAAGGGCAAATTGGACGACAAGACGACGTCGTACGCGCTCAAGGCCATCCAGTGGTATCAGCAGTTCTTGGTGCTGTTCTACCCTCCAGGCTCGCCAGCGGCCATCAAGTTGGCAAACACCACCGATTCAGTCAAGGCGCTGGACCTGCCGAGCAAGGACATGGCACCGAATGAGCTCAAGACCATGCATTTGGGCCTGTTCTCCCTGGCGCGCATGTGCGGCAAGATCGTGTTCCCGCAGGACCGCACCAAGACGGTGGCGCTATGGACCAAAAGCCTCGAGTACCACTCGCTGGTGCTGCATTTGGCGAAGCTCTACGAGGAACTGCCGAACAATGAGGCGCAGTTCCGTGCCTTCGACCAGGCGTTCCACGCTGAGCTAGGACTCTGTGCCGAGATGATCGAGCTCATGCCCGAGAAGATCAATCAGTTGTTCTATAACGGCAAGTTCCTTTGACTGGCTAATGGATGACGATCACGAATATACGAACAAAGAGAGCACTGCCCACCACGCCATTTATCGACGCACATGCTGTCGATGTCGCACAGCACGTGCGCACGGGTTGTTTGCCTCTCAAGACGCGGCCTCGTGATCATCATGGCTGCACTTGACGGAAGCATCCATCAAGCGCACTGTAAAAGACACAACCGTATTATTATCCACACAAATTTCACACGCGCATTAAACACATTGCTCCAAGTGTTCGACGCACTTCGATCTTCATCATCATCATCACCAGCAGCAGCAGCAGCAGCAGCAGCAGCACGCAAGTGAGCTCGGATTAAGTGGCGCTCTCGGACGACGCACGATGGCGCGCGCACTGTATGCAGCAGCCAAGAACGGCGCGGCCATGCCGTGTGCCATCGACGCCGGCAAGTTCATTGTCACGTACCCGCGCGGCGCTTACACGGCCGCCCGCACAGTGGAGCAGACCAAGGTCTTTGACTATCACGGCCACATCAAGCGCTTGGGTCAGTTGTCATTCTTCTTGTTGTTGTTGTTGTTGCTGTTGTTCGCTTTTGGAAAGCAGGCGTTTGATATCTGACGCTGTGTGTTTGTGAATGATGATGATGCTCGTGATGCTGATGCTCGTGATGCTGATGATGCAGTGGACTCCACGATGGCGATGCATCCAACAACGCAGTTCGCATCGGCTTCGGATGTCGAGCGGTGGCTGCGTCCACGCACGGAAGCCACGCTGGTCGCGGCCATGAAGGCGTTCACTGACGCGCACGGCACGTTGCCACCACAGGACGAGTACAAGCTCACAGTGCTCATCTGTGCACCAGAGGAACACAACAGCGACCGCGATGCGGAGGTGCGGGCATGTGCATGTCTGTGTGGGGTGACAGCCATTTCATTAATCATTCACTGTCTTCGGCGACTGCTGTGTAGACGCTGCTGGCGGCCACGGACGTGTATTGCCACGTGGGGCTGCTGCCGCCGCTGCGCAGCGAACTCGTCAAGCTGTTGGTCGCTGGCATGCCGCGCCCCAACGCCCACGCCAAGGACACAGCGTGGGTGCGCGAGCGCAAGGCCATCTACGACGCCATGCCCGCTGACGTTGAAGAGATCGTGCTCATGGACCCAGCGACGCACGAGCTGCTCGAGGGATCGCAGACTAACTTCTACGCCGTGCGCGATGGCGCTATCTACACGGCCGAAGACGGCATTCTCAAAGGCACGGTGCGCTCGCTGGTGCTCGACGTGTGCAAGGCACGTGGCATTCCAGTCAAGCTGACGCCGCCACGTCTCGACGACGTGGACAGCTGGGAAGGCTGCTTCATCTCGAGCACATCGCGTCTAGTTCTAGGAGCCAAGAGCCTCGATTTTGTTGACCCAGCGACGCAGCAGAAGGTGACACGCACGTTCCCGAGCTCGCCACTGGTTGAGCAGCTGACGCAGTGGGTGCGTGCGTCTGTGATTGACAAGAGCACGCAGGTGTTTCCGTCGCAGTAAAACAACGAAATAAAGCAAACGCGCTCACGTAGGCACGTCCCAGCTCACGGCGTTGGTCTCTTCGTTCCAGTAGTAGACGTCACCGGTGTGATCGTCCACCACGAGCTGCCACGGGTATTCCACGTCCTCAGGCATCCAGATCGCAGTTGCATTGTTCTGCTGTGAAGGAGCCATCTGAGGTGCTGGAGCAGGCGCCTGTGGCGGCGGCGGCGCCGGTGCTGGGGCCAGCGCCTCGCTCTCTGCCCATGCCTGCTTGAGGCGTTCCGCTTTACGACTACGCCGATCCAACACGCTCTGCTTCTGAGCTTCTATCTCACGTCGTCGCTGGACGCGAGCGTCGCGTTCTTCCTGCTCCATCCGAGCGATGGCCGCCGTGACCTCCGGTGGCACCTCAAGGCCCAGCAGCTTCCACCGCACCAACGGCCAGCGGTAGTACTGCTCCTTGACGCGTTCCTCGTAGCTCTTGGTAGCAAGCCAGCGTCGCACGGCTCGGTCGCACACAGCCCGGTCGTTGAGCACAGCGGCCGTGCGTGCCATGCGCATCCAGTCGTCGTCCTGGCGCACCCGCGCTGGTGACTTGAGCAGTCGGCGCTGCATCACGAGGTACGCGTCCTTGGCGAGCACAAACTCGTGCAATGCGAAGCATCGGTCGCCGTGTTTTCGCCACGTGTCTGGGTCCTTGACCCAGTCCTGCCACGTCGGGTAGCGCGCGTACAATGCGTCGCGCTTGTTCTTGCGGAACGTGTCCTCGTACGCGACGCTGCAGAGCTTCTTACGCATCGGACCTTCGAGCTGCAGCACACGCGCGACGATGAACAGTACATCGACATCGGCCAAGCCGAACGGCTGCTGGTCCATCGTGTACAGCAGGTACTCGCGGCACTGCTGGAACATTTGCAGCGCCATCATGTTGATAGCGCCGCGAAAGATGACCTGCGTCAGTTGTGCGTAGCGAGGAAAGCACGTGATGATGCCGCCCAGCACCTCGGCGGCTTGACGGTGCTTACGCGCGTGCTCCAGCACGTGGGCTACCTCCTGGAGGAACGCCGGGCTACTCAGCAGCTGGATATGCGAGCCCGCGCGGTGGAAGAAGCTCAGTGCTCGTTCCAGCAGCACAGCCTGGAGCGATTGCTGCCACCAGCGCCAGTAGCAACGTCCTAGCTGGCGCTCCAGCCTCGCGGTGGCCACGGACGGGTTGCCTTCCTTGATTGCTTCCCACGCTGCTACCAAGTGCGTCGCTGCTTCCTCATACTGGCCGTTGAGCAGCAGCAATTGGCCTTGTCGTGCTGCGTCCGAGCGTCGTGCTGCGCCGAGGAAGTGGAAAGCTAGTCGGCGCCAGCGCTGGCGGGCTCTGCACGGCGCCGCGGCCGCCCCACTAGCTTTGGCATCAGCGCCAGGACTAGCATTGGTGTTGGTCGTGAACGTGTCATTTTCAAAGAACTCGTGGTAGAAAAACTTGCGTGGCTTACGCTTCTTGCGGGGCACGTGTTCGATCGACAGGATGTCTTCAATCGCGCGGTGCTTGGCTACCGCCGCGTAATCGAGCTCAAACGGCGGTGGCAGGGCAATGTGTGCCCAGCCCTTCAGAATCGCAGCGTTGGTGCGCAGGAATGAGTCGTAGAGCGGTACGACGTGCGAGAACGCGGCAGCGTCGGCGGGAGACCACAGCAATGCCTGCAGGCGCAGCCCTTCCTGCTCCATCTCGTGCCGTTCGCGGCTCTCAACGTCTTCGCGCATCATGCGCAGGTTTCGCTGCCGCCGCAAGCGCTTGTCCTCGCGCTTGGCAATCGCCAACTCGACAGCTCGCTGGGCTTGCTCCTCCGCTCGCATTGCCTTGAGTTCGCTCTTCTCGTGGATCCACTCGCGCAGTTCAATGGCCTGCGCTGTCCGGCGCTGCGCGATCTCTTCATCATGCATTTCCTTGCGGTGTCGTGCTTCGTCCAGACGCTCCTGTGCCCGTCGGCGGTCACTCTCAGCAACTCGCTGCATGGCCGCCAGCGTGCGCTTATACTCGTCAGCCTTCTTGATAGCTGCCACGCGATCCTTCTCTCGCTGGTCCTCGATGACCATCAACGCCGTCTCCTTGCGGGCTTTGGCGTCGTCAATTGCCTTCTGCTTCTGCCGTGCCCTGCACGCAGCGAAATATTGCGCCTTGCGCTCCTGAGCGTGAATGGCGCCCATGAGCTCGTCCTCGTGCTTCATGCTGCAGCGTTCTCGTCGTTCTTTCTCTTCTTGGACTTTGCGGTGCTCGATGCGTGCGAAATGCAACGGATCCAGCGAGTAGCGCACCAGTTCGTGCTCGCGCTTCTCCTGCCAGTCCAGCGCATGGCGCTGCCGCCGCAGCTCGTACTGCCACTTGCGGCTCTGTTTGTCCACCTCAGCCATCATCGTGCGTTCCTGCAGCTCTCGTGCCAGTTCCTGTTGCTTCCGCAGTCGCTTCTGCTCTTTGAGCATCAGTTGCTCCATCTCTTTGGCGCGCTGCGCCTGGGCCAGTGTTTCGAGTCGCTGTTTTTCGGCTTCTTTGGCATGTTCACGCTCTTGTAGCCGCCGCATGAGTTCAGCCTGCTCCAACTGCGTCAGTTTACTCCACTGTTCCAGCTCAGCTTGTTTGGCCGCGTGTCGACGCGCTCGCATTTCGTTGCGCTTCACTTCGTCCTCGTTCATCACGTGCATCACGTGCTGCAGTTGTCGCTGGGCCTGTTCGTGCAGGAACTGCTCCTTCTTGTGCACTTCTTTAAGTCGCTTGCGTTCGTCCAGCTCGCGTCGTCGCGACTCGGCGATCACGTACCGGAGCTCGTACTCCTCGATCAGCATGAGCGAGTTCTCGGCCTGTTCGCGCCGCTCCAGCCGCATGCGCGCACGCAGCATGTGGTCGCTGTGGATCGTCCGCAGAGCGCGAGCGTATTCCTTGGATTCAAGCTCGGCGGTGTGCATCTGTTTCAATTCGCGCTCGCGGTCGAGCCGTGTCTTGGTTTTCAGCCACTGCTCCCATTTGACGGCTTCTTCGGCGGCAGTCTGCTGGTCGTGCTTGGCCTTAGTGGCCGCGGCATGAGCGGCACGGGCACGCGCTAGCTTGTCGTTATGCTGCGCGATCACACGGCTGAGCTCGTGCACGGCATGGAACAGCTCACGGCGTGTGGCTTCCACGGGCACGGTCAGGTGCCGTGCCGCAATGGCAGCGTGACGAGGCTTGTGTACGTGCTCCATCTCGACGGCGATGTATGTCTCTTCGATGAGCGACAGCATGTGGTTGAGCGGACGAAGCAGCTCCGGGTGACTCTGGATCACTTCGTGCAGTCGATGCAGGTTGCCTGTCGGTGATAGCGACCGCAGCATGGCGCGAATGCGCTCCTTGAGCAATTGCTTGACATGGCGTCGCTCAACGCGACCGCGCCATCCTGCTTGCAGCCGTGCCGCGATACGGGACTCGAGCAGGCGTTGCCGCTCGCGCTGTGCTAGCCACTGGCGGACGACCGACTGCAGGTAGATGGCAGCGTTCCACTGACGCCACGCCAACGTCAGTCGATCGTGGGCTCGCTGCCACTGCGTGCGCTTCTTGCGGAACAACCGCTGGATACGGACGGCGAACGGCCAGAGCAAGACAAAGCGCGCCATCTCTTCCCGGTGCCAGCTCACGTACGCAAGCCATCGCTGCCACCCGAAGCGATACTTGTGGCGCGCGTAGATCTTGAACAGCGGCGTGAACTTGTACATGAGCGACACGTTATTGCGGATGTCGACCATGATCTCCTGCAGCTGCTGGTTCATGTGCTTCGCTTCGTGGTCCACGCGGGCCTTCTCACGATACAGGCGTTGCATGTTGGCGGCCAACAGCGCGCCATTGACGTGGCCCTTGTGCCGGAACGTCTTGTGGAGCTGTTCGAGAACGCTGGCCGTGTCGACGGCTGGCGCCAGCTCCTCCACCGGGATCGGCATCATCGGCGCCGCCGCGACCGGAGCTTGTGGCGATGCGGGTCGCACGATCTCCATGGCCACTGCTGCTTGAGATCGGTTGCGCACCAGCGCTTGCTTGGCTGCGGCATTGCGTCGCAGCTCGAGATAGTTGATCGGTTCTTGTCGAGGCTGTGGTGGCCACCCGGGGCCACCGCCTCTCCGTGTGCCGTTGTCGTTGTTGCCAAGCAACCGCCGCGTTTGCCCTGCACGTGCCTGCGGCCGTGGCTGAACTGGGTGTGGCGTCGATAACGCAGCCTTCTTAGCAGCGAGCTGGCCTTCGGATCGGATCGTGCCGGGCGCCAACGCCGCCAGCACCTGCTGCTCCTCCTCCAGCGCCTGCCGAGCCAGTCGCAGAGAGCCCGGCGACCGGGGCTGCCACGCCATCGCATCGTCATCTTCTGCACTGGCGTGGAAGTGCATCTTAGACGTCCAGAAGAGACAAACGGAAAGCGGGAACGACGTCTACGGTGACGTCATGGGCGTGGTCGATGATAGCGATGAGGACGTAGTAGCAGTGGGTCGCGAAAGGACACGGTGACCATCACTCTGACCCGATATGACAACGGTCGTATTTGGTTCTGTCGTAGACGCAGATGGTGGCGCCCCAAGTCAAGGATGCACATGGCGCGACGGGCGCGAAGAACGCAGCCGTGAGTGGCATGGTCAGTGCGTCGAACCAGCAGAGCGAGGCTGGTAAGTCTGGTGCCGCGGAAGATGACGAAGAAGAAGAAGATGATGATGATGATGATGAAGGCGACAATGACGATGAGGAGGAAGATGACGTTGGTGGTGATGGCGACGAAGATGGCGACGAAGATGAAGAAGACGATGAGAGTCAAGCTGGAAGCACGCAGACCAAGGGCGCAGACAAGGGCAAAGGCAAGGGCAAAGGCAACGCCAAGGTGCTGGCCGTGGACCAGGCTGTGGCGCTGCGTCGGTCGCCCGACTTCCGACCCAAGCGGCCGCAGGACCACGAAGGCACGCGCGTGACGCAGCAGAAAGAGATCGGTCACGCATGGGAGAACGGACCTCGCATTGACGTGCCGCACTTCAAGTTCGTGCAGGCCGACTACGCGCGTCGCCAGGGCGCGGTCGACTTTATCCGCGAGCGGATGCACAAGAAGAGTCGGCCGGGCTTCGAGCTCCGGGTGCGCCGCAAGTGGACGGTGAGTGAGGTGGTTCACATGCTGCTGCGTCGGCATCTGTCGTTCCTGCCGTGCGTGATCGCGACCATGGCGGACGCCGCGTGGGACGGCGACATCCTGCAGGTGCACGGACTGCTACTCATGCGAGCCGACGTCAACTCGCGAGACAGCAATGGCCAGTTGGTGCTCAACATTTGCATCCAGCAGCAGCACGAACCCATCATCCGCTTGCTCATCGACCGCGGCGCTGACTTCAACCTGCAGGACGAAGAATCAAAGATGACGCCGCTGATCAATTCGATCATCATGGGCAACAAGGCGCTCACACGACGCCTGCTCAAGCGCGGCGCACGCGTCGACGTGGCCGACGCCGAGGGCATGACGGCAATGCTGTGGGCGGCCATGCGCGGCTACTTGGAGATCGTCGCGCAGCTCCTCGAGCACGGCGCCGACGTGAACCATCAGGACGGGGAAGGCTGGACGGCGCTGCACATTGTGTGCTTTAAGGGCTACTACGAACTTGTCGAGTACTTGCTAGTCACGGCAAGAGCACGGTTCGATCTCGAAGACGTCAATGGCTTTACGCCACTGCTATATGCACAGCTCGCGAGCAACGACGATGTCGTCAAGAAGCTAGACGAGCACATGGCAGACGTGGCCAGTGGCAAATTCAATGGACGCTACGGCCGCCGCCAGCAACAGAAGAAGAAAAAGAAACGAACGAAAAAGAAGACGTCGCAATCGACGATCCCGTCGAAGAACCAGTTTGCTACCGCCAAGTAACTATCACAGCTAGCGCTAGCTGCGATTGCGCAGCATGATGGCTCGCTGCCGGTCGCGTCGGTACGTGTACTCCTCGCGCGAGCGCTCACGATCCCAGTGGAACAGCGCGTCGACGTCGATCTTGCGAGCCGTGACACCACCAAGACTCGCCAGCAGCTGCTTGACGTGTGGTGCCTCAGCGACATCCCAGGCCGAGAGACCGTAGAGGTTGCTGTGGTTGATGTCGATGCTGTCCGCACGGATGAGCACTTTGATGATGCGCTTGAGAACGGCAGCCTTGGCTGGATGGGCCAACACGAGCGCCGCAACGCCGACAGCGTTGTTGCCATCCTCGTCGAGGCAGTTGGTCTCAAGCTGCTTCTTGTGCACCAGCAACTCGATGACGTCGCAGTGGCTGCATGTGATCGCCCATATGAGCAGACTGCCCCGACGGTGCTGCGCCATCTGGAACGGCAGTCGCGCGTGCGGCGACAGCAGCAGCTTGAGGATTTCAACATTCCCCACCGCACACGCTGTTGTACGAAGTGCATGCATAAATATCTATCAGAACATTGAAACAGCAATGCCTACTTCGATCATGGCACTCACCGTAATGCACGGGCGTGGCCTCCTCGGCTGTGAGCATGCGACTGAGCCGGAAGTTTTCACTGCGTGGAGCGGCACTGATCTTGACGTTGTCCGACAGCGTCGCCGAGATGGCTGTATGCGATGGTACAGCCGCGTTCGGGTCGGCGCCGTGTGCCAGCAGCGCCTGCACAATCGAGAGCTGCTCGTGCAGCACAGCCGTGTGCAACAGCGTCTCGCCATGGCTGTTGCGAGTGTTCGCGTCAATGGCATGTGCGACATCGCTCAGTTGCGCGACAACGAGCTCGCAGTCGCCGATCTCGATGGCGCGGTGCAGGAACAACGCCTCACCACTGGCTTGGGCCGCTGCAGCTCATCCACGCCATGATAATGATGAGAGCGTGAGTGAAATGGAGCAAACGAGTGAGGCATTGAGGCCTTACCAGGGAGACGTGAATTGAACGGCTTCTTGCTGAGGAATTGGCGATCATCCACGCCGAGGTAGTTGTCAATGCCTGTGCGACGACCATGCTGTGCGTGCGCGGCGAATGCGCGCAGCGTGAGTGGGTTTTCATTGGCTTCGACTTGGCGCTGCCATGCTTTTGCTGCGGTCGCCGCCGCCGACGCGTCCATGACGACGGGAACCTGAAAGGACACGACGAGTCAGACACAAGAGCCAAAACGGCACACAACGTTTGATTGACAGTCAACATCCTGTGGTGTCGACGCGTACGATTGCCGTCACTGCAGTGGAGCGATGTGGGTTGGAGGGACATGGAGAAGGGAACGCCGAACAACCATAGAAGAAGAAAAATGCTATTGCCTTCCATCGGAAGCGACGGCGACAATAAATAAGAGACAAATCCTACAGCGAACACGACGTGGTTCTTGGTCTATCGAGAGCGAAGCGACGACGCAACACATACGAGCAAGCAGCAACAGCGGCACCCAGCACTGAAGCGCGAACGCACACCAGGCTTGTGATCGTTCCCCCAAATGCACTACGTTACGCACACGCACGCACTGCCTTCATTCGCCAGCGCATGCAGGGGGACACGCCCTGCACATTGCACGCTGTTCATGAGGTTTCTTTCTTGAGGCTGCTACGACGTCACAACCGGTGTCTTGGTGCTGTTCCTGCTGCGCTCGTCAAAGGCGGCCGCGCACTTAGGCGCTGCCACCGCCCACGAGGATGTTGTTGATTGGGATGTGCACCAACTTGACGAAGAAACCAATGAAGCCCATCATCAGGAAGCCCACCGACGTGGCGCCGGCAATGCGCGCGAATTCTGTGAGAGCAGACGCATAGAAATCCAAGAGTCAGCGGCTGTGCGGGCGATTTGGTTCGAATTGGTCTGCTGTGGCAGCAACGGCAGTCCTGCGGTTGAACATATCACGCACCCTTGCGGTCTGGCTTGGTGCACTTCTTGACGAGGTGGACCGAGTCCTTGAAAAACTGCTTGAGCGGCGTGAAGACGAGGGCGTTGACGTCCGACATGGCGATGAAGGTTTCCTTGTTGAGCTCTTGGGGGGCGATTCCGGAATGACACGCGGGATCGCGCGGGGCACTCCCACCGTCGCTCACACCGCACAGGTTTTCCACCAATCCCACACCCCGACGACACGTGAACACCCTCTCATTGGTCCAAATCCGAAGCTTTCTGCAGATGCTGCCAAGTGTTCCCTCCCCATCAAGATATGCAGGGGCAAAATCCACGTCAGTTCTGGTAATTACGGGTTGGTATCACTGGTCGGTAAATTACCAACCCTGCGGCAGACAATTATTGCTCCGAGTGATGGTCGTGCAGGTCACTTTCCCGAGCGGTGGTCGGGGTAGACAGAGTGATGGTCGTGTCACTAAATGGTTGCCATGTGCCATGAGATAATGCGCTCACTTGCACATTGGCAGCCCAACGCATCAACCACCGCCTGTGAGGGCCATGAAGCGCCGTCTTGCCGACGTCACGAACGACCCAGCGCACGCTGAAGGCGCCGAGAACGCCCCCGCGGACGCAGGCGTGACCTCGACGCTGCTCAGCGACCGCATGCAGCAGCTCATCGCCGCCAACATCGCCAAGGAAATGCTGCACGGTCTGCGCCAGCACAGCGCTGGTCAGCGCTTCGGGTCGGTGCCGTTCGACGCCGCGGAGCGCGGGCGCGTCGCGGGCTTCCTGGAGCAGAAGCTGGCCAAGGAGAACCTCACGCGGCGGCCGGGCCCGCGCGGCACGCGGTTGACGTACATTGAGAGCTGCAAGGCCATCGAGCTGGCCAACCGCGCGTTCGGCTTCAATGGCTGGTCGTGCCGCATCATCGAATGCAAAGAGGAATACGTGAGTGGCTGTGGTGTTGTGGTGTTGCGATGGATTGGTATGTGGTTGGCTGATGAGGATGGATGTGTTGCAGCGCGAGAAGAAGGGCGACAAGTGGAGCCTCGGGTACTCGACACTCGTGCGCATTGAGCTCAAGGACGGCACGAGCCACGAGGACGTTGGCTTCGGCCAGGCAGATGGCCAACGCGACCTTGGAGCGTCTATTGAACAAGCCAAGAAGGTGCGTGTGTGTGTGCGAATGCTGTGGTGTCGTTACTGCGGACGGACGCTGACGATGCTTGTGGATGTTTGGTGGTGGCTTTCTCAGGCAAGCATTTCGGACGCTCGCAAGCGTGCGTTGCGTCTTTTTGGCGAACAGCTTGGTAATTCCTGTTACGATCGCGAGGTAAGACTTGTGTGCTGGTGCTGGTGCGTTGGAGAGCGCGCGCGTGGCTCACCAGTTGTCTTTTTTTGTGGCTTTGTTCCGACATGTTGTTTGTTCCGACAGCACATTCGCGATGTCTTGGCCAACAAGGTAAACTTGTGCTGCAGTTTCTGTCTACAGATGACGCTCAGAGAGCTGACTTCGTTCTTTATGTTTCCCATAGCCGCCTGCTGCTGCCGTTGCGCTGCTTCCCCCTCCGAACCCGGTGCCCCAAGCGGTACCGAGCACCTCCATTGGCACTACCAGCACCACCAGTACCAGCACAACCAGCTACGGAACTCGCTCACCACCCACTGCAGGCTCACGCACGCCACCACAGACCTCGCACACGACACACAGCGCTCCACCAGCACAGCAACACAGCGCGGCACCCTCCAATCCGATGCAGCAGGCTCAGCCTAGCAACGCTGCAGCTGTCGCTGCGCGAATCTCAGTGATGCACGCGGAGCAGCAACGTCAACCACAGATGGCCGCGCGCGTACAGGCTCCAGCAACCACAAAGGGCCAGCAAACCTACAACAACACACACGCGAAGCAGCCGTACCAGAGCCACGCGATGCCCGCGACGATGATGACGAATGCTCCGCCACCGACGCGCCAGGGCCACGCTCACGGCATGACGTACACGCCAACGCCTGTGAAACCGGAGCCGCCGTCGCGCGCAGCTCAGTACGAGATGGATGACCTCAGTTTGTCCCAGTTCGAGTTCGATCCAAATGACGACCAGCGCGAGCCCAAGCGTATCCGCAGCTAAGTTAAATGTTGCGTACTACGAAGAAAGGATGCGAGATGCCGAGGAATACAAGTTCTAGGCCATGTGTCACATGCGTTTGGTGCGCTGAAGATGTCGCCATTGGACGAGAAGTGGGTTTCTAAGATCCAAGGATACGATGCCCCCGTTCTTTTCAATGTGAACCAGAACAACGTGATATTGATGTGTGGGCAGTGGTGATTTTGGTCGGTACGATGCATCACGGGATGATTCCGTTGGTGATCTTCTGGAACTGGTCATATCGCTTGGTCCAGTTGTTCTTGTAGCTCGTGCTGATCATTTTGATGACGCACTTGACCACTTTGTCCGTTGGATGGTGCAACAAGAATCGGTCACGCAGTTTTTGGAGTTCCTTCGACACATCGCGGCCTTGGAAGCACGGGAACGTCGAGTTGCGCATCATGATTTCCACGATGGTGATGATCTTCTCGGCATTTCGTTGAGCTGCGAGCATGCCTAGGCACATCAGGTGCACGAATTCGCCAAACAAACCGGAGCTGACGCCACCTAGGACCGCGACCATTTCCTTGGTTAGCTTGAATGGCGCCGTCTCCATGCTCCAGTTCCCGCCAGGTGCGATGCCCAACATGAAGCCGAAATCGATGTGGATCAAGTGACCGTCAGTATCAAGCAGAATGTTGCCATTGTGGCGATCTTTTATCTGTAGGAAGTAGCACACGAGCGAGTACGCGACCAAGCTGTGGAGGAAGTTGCGCTGTGCAGTCTTGAACGCTTTGGAGTTGGTGTCGCCATTGCCGTAAGTGCGTTCAAAGTGCTTGCGCAAGCACTGGTAGTCACTGCGTTTCTTCAAGGCATCAAGAGATTGCGCATCTGTGATGGTCTCAATCAGACCGCTTGACTTGCCCGTCGAAATGATTCGATATGGGCGCAACCACAGAGATAGACAGCTCTCCTGGAAAATGTCTTGAAACTTGGAAATCAATTGCATTGCGAACACTTCTTGGCGGATGTCATCGTTGCTCTTCGAGATCTGTTCAAAAGCTAGCGATCAGCAATACAGCATTATTCGAAACTGAGCGAGCGCATCTAGCTCACCAGGGAGATGACATTCCAGCCAGGCAGATGGCCATACGGAGACGAAGCTCGAATGCGTTCCTGTGATCAATCACCACGACGTCAATCTCTGCACCAATGCACCCAGTGGTAGTCAGCTCAGCACACGCGATACCTTCTTGCAGTTCCAGCTCTCGCTATACACGCCGCTCTCCGTCAGAAGTCTCGACAATCCCATCTCATACGCATTCTTCGACCGTCGTCGCAGCAATTGTGTAGCGTCCTCTTCGTTGCTTCCGTCGCCAGCTGAAGCAGTGCTAGATGTCGCCAACGACTCACGTGAGGGACTCGGCTCTGTCGACGAACAAGCTAGGATAGCCGTGGGAGCCGCAGGTGCTAAAATCTCGTCCACAGCAACACGCAGGTGCTGATCGATTGATTGCAACGTCACGGTCTCGACGTCCTCGTCAGCGTCGTCTTCGTCTTCTCCCTCTTCGATCTCTTTCTCTAGACAAATGATCTTGCCGTTGATCGAGTATTTCTTGATATAGCTCGTCACTTCTTCCTCTTCGTCGACCATCGACGCCACGGAGCAAGACAGCACACTGCCGCGATGCTGCGTTCCTCGAGAATGACGACTATGCTGGCGCAATGGTGCTGGGATCGCCACCGTTGCCCGGGGTGCTGTGGCGTGGCGCTTGCCCGCAGCGTTGACGTGGTCTTCGATCACTTCAAAGCACACCAAGCACGGCGCGCGGCTGTGCGTGGAAAACACAGTCCCTTCATCGCGCAGCACACGTGTAATACGACAAAATGGATCTGACACGCGGCCGAGTGGAATGTACGCCATGTCTGGGATCCGAAGCGCTTCGAGCTGTTGAGGCAGGTGCTTCTTGCGCTCTTGCGGCGGCTCAATCGCTCGCATCCGTTCCGAGATGTCGGTCAGCGCCTTGACGAAGTCGCGTTGTTCGTGGAAATACTTGTAGCGCTTGTGGCGTTCGCTTTCCATCCACTCAAGCAGCAGCTCTCGCAGTTCCTTTGGTGTGAGCGTCGCCGTGACGTCGTTTGACTCTGGAGCTGGAGCTGTGGGATCGTCTGGTGTCTCTTTGTCGTCCGCGGCCGCCTTTGCCGTGTCTTCGCACTGGTTCTCGCTCTTTTGCGCTCGATACTTGGCAAGACGAGCTCGAATGCCTGGGATATCGTCCAGAATCTTCTCTACACCGTCGACGCTGCCGCCTGCTGGAAGCTCGAACTGCTGGTTCACTACCTTGGCTTCGATCGACATGAGGAGCTTGGCACAAAGATTGTATGTCTTGGGATCTTTGTCCTGGATCTTGGCTTCCAGCAACCAGAACAGCTGCAGTGCCAAATGGATCGCGTTGCCCAAGTGCTCGACGTACGACGTGGCCTTGCAGATCGAGAGCAGCAGGTTCACTAGCTTCTCTGTCCGAGTCATTTCCATGTTGACGACGAGATGCATGATCTGTGGAATGTAGAACTCGACGTCGTCAATGTCTTGCTCCGTGTACTCTGCGAGCCGATCAATGATCAGCTCAGTTGCTGTCGCGTTGTCGCGATACTTGTGTAGCAGTGACACTGCAGCATGAGCGTCAAATTGCGTCGATTCTTGCAACATCGAGACAAAAAATGATCTCTCGCTGGCGCTTGACGCGAAGTTCAAGCAGCTCATCGCGTGCACCCAGCGCTGCTTCTCCGTCTTCGTCTCGGCTTCCACAACAACAAGCTTGGACTTGCGTGTGCTGATGATGAGCGCGTGCTCGGCCGCCGCAGCGGTGTTGCTGCCTAGCAGCGATGCACGCATGGCTTTCTCGAAGTCCATCGCATCTTTCACGCCGACCACGACGACAGTCTTCTTCGCGACGTTGAGCGCGCCACTCGCAGTGCGGGACTCTTCCTTGCTGTTGAACACATGCAGTGCTCGGCCCTGCAGGATGCAGTAGCGGCGCCGCCGGACGTGGATGCGAATGAACAGGAAGCCTTCGATTGACACTTCATCCTCCGCGGCAGCGTCCGGCGAGTCTGCTTCCTTCGTGCTCACACTCAAGGCCTTCTCCGACACGGTCTTTTTCGCCATCGCGCGTGAAGGTGACAGCAAGAAGCTGCGCGCTGAGTTCGCTTTCATGGCCATGGAGCGACCAAGCACAAGTGAAGGTGGTTGTGCTTGGCGTCTGACGCTTCCTCAACAAAGCTTGCGCTGGCACGGGACTCGGGAGAATGATTTCCCGCACGTTCGTTCCAATTGAAGCGAGCCACTGGCCCAGCCCGATGGCAAGGCACCCACCGCACTAAGCAGCGCTGCACCCCAACCGTCAGTGCCGACATCTCCATTTTCGGCTGGCGCGTGGCGGTTTGGTTGAGCAGGTGCGAAGCACATTCTCAATTCGTTTCGGAGGCCAAAAGCTTTTGCGATCAAGCCATCACCATGCCCAATCCATGGGAGCGCGGTGATCACATTATTAGGTGAGGATCCACGGAGATAGATGCTGATGCTGGAGGTGTGGGCATCTAAAAACTCAAGCAAAGGCAAACAGTTCACGTACTTTGTTGATTGTCACGCCACGCATTCTTTATGGTCGCTCCTGAGCATTGTACTCGGAGACGTCAGCAAACAATCCGCTGTAGAATTCACCGGGAAGCTTCGGACGCATGTACTTTTCTATGATGGACGCAATCACACGTTCGCGCTTGACTTCTGGTGTCACAGGCACTGATGCGATGGCACCCAACTCGTGCTGGTACCGGTGGAACGCACGCGAAAGCATGGCAGCGTTCACAGCAGTCTGACGTACCAGTGGCGCCAGCCACGCCCCATTGACGACCATTCCGTCCTGCAAGGGACCCAGCACTCGAGCACAGAACACTTCGCCTTCGTCGACGTAGTCTTCCTCTTCGCCTGCGATCACGTCCTTCTGGTTGAATAGAGGGGACGATTCGTGGCAGACATGCACACAGTAAAGGTCATTGCCGATCGGATCAATGATGATGACGACACGAGACGTCGGGATTGGAAGCTTGTACGTCGTATCCCACAGCAACGAGCCTGGTCGATACTTCTGCTGGCACTCATTCCACACAATCAACACGCTCGCGCGCGTAAAGAGTGACAGATGATCGCAGAATATCGAGTCATCCACCGTCGATCGCAGTGCCATTGTTGGAACATAGAAGCATGCCTCGTAGTCGTAATGAGCGTAGGTCAGTGCTTCGCCGGCTAGCTCGTTCTGTTGAAGAACACCAACAAAACCAGGATGGTCCTCGATGTTGACGTGGTTTCCGATGGCAGACAAGAAAGCTTCGTAATCCGGAGATAGGGCACTTGGGTTGTCGACAAACTCTTGGCTCGTCAACACACGGATGTTGTCGTGGCCGCCAGCAGAGCGTCCACTGCTGGCATACGCGATGGCGAATTCAAATGTTTCTCTGTCAGGAAGCTTGTCCAAGAGCGAGATCTCTTCCATCAGTGCTCCACCGGATGTGCTCATCGCGAAAACTGAGCCCCAATTTCGAACTGACAAGAAGCCGAGTTCTGTCATCATTCTGCGAGAAATATCCCACGATGCGAGGGCATTGTCATTCCGTGGAGGCGCCGGCTTCTCGCAACGTTCAGAACGCACGCATCGAAGACCATCACTGTTGCCTTCGATTTCTTCTCGCGTCTGCATACTTAGCAGATCGGCGAAGACACAACCTTCAACTTCACGGCTTTCGCTTCCGACAGCCCCAACCTTTCGCTCAATTAGCGTGCTCATGCCTGTGTTGCCTTCGCCGTCGACGATGTGACCCGGCAAATCCGTGCCATCTTCGGTTGTCTTTGCTCGCCAACTCATCAACGGAGCTATCGATTGCGTCTGACGAATGGCCTGCAGCAGCGGATCCTGAGGCTTTTCTTCCGAAATTCTCTCCTGGTCGCCGTCCACTGAATCCCAATCATCATCAGAATCTTCTTCGTAATGCTCGGCGTACTCATCAAATTCGGTCAGCGTCTTGGGGCGGCTTCCCTCCAGATGGCGAGGTTTGGATCGCCACACGTAGCGACCTGTGAAGTCTCGCACAATGAGGATTGATTCTCCAGGTCTGGTAGAAGATGGCGGCTTTTCGATGACTGTCATGATCGACGCCTTGTCAACAGAGAAGAATCGGCAGTAGGCATCAACGTCTATGGTATCTTCCTCACAGAATTCGAGCAACACTGACTGTAATACAAAGCAACGAAAGAACAATTGATTAATGAGCGATGCCAATACACGGAAGCTGAACCTCGCTGCCAAGATTGCGCACCTTCTCGTTGATTAGCGATGAGCGAGCAGCTGGAGAACCAAATGCGTTCGACTGGGCAACGTGATGCTTCATAAGCATGCTGAGGAGGTTCTGGGCGGCTGTGCGCACAGCCATTGGCTGCAACTTGCCTCCATGAGAATTCTCGGCTCCGTCAACGACGACGGCTATTACTTTCGTCATCACTTGGGGCTTGCTCAACAGCAAAGGCGCTGCCATGAGCCATTCAATGATACAATGATAGGCTGATGCCATCAAATCATCCAAGTAAAACGGAGCACGGTTAGAGTACAGCACTGTCGCGCTTGCCGAGATGAAATCGCAACAAGCGTTCACCAAGTGGGTCACTGCCGTCGTCGCATGGGTGTACAAATTGTCGGCAACCAACGATAAGTGGCGCAGACAGTCGAACGTCGTGAACATCACCGGCGGCTTGTAACGGGTGGATTTGCTAACGACTGAGCACATACACAGGATTGTGAGTGGAACCTGCGAGTTGCGACTGGATGCAAGCCCACGAGCCCAGAATGAAGCTTCCTGCTGAATGGCCACAGCCAAAATCCACATGATCATTTGCTGGTTTGTCGGATCGCTTTCAAGTTTCAGCGCGTTCATCAAAAGCGCAACAACGTTCGAGCTTGTATGTTTCGGTAACGACGAGTACAAGCCCGGAATTCCAGCCATCGCTGGCATCACAATTTCCTTTTCTGCTTCTTTGATCAACGATCGCTGTTGGATAACGTTGTGAATATTAGAAAAACGATTCACATGGTGCTGAAGTCAGTCAGCGTACCGGAAGATGAGCGTGGAGCGTGAGCAATGAGCTACAAGCTTCGATGCACGATCGACGGAGCAGCACTACCGGTATACCCGCGATTGTTTGCTCGTCCATTCCAAACAAGTCAGTAGAATTTGGACTGGCATCACGTCGTTCACTGTGAAACCATTGAACGATTCGTTAGGTGAGTCGTCGAAAATGCACAACGAGAGCATCGACTTACCGTAACAATCGCTCGACAGCTCTGTGGAAAGGGCCCGTGACGACACTTGCGCCACGCAGCGTATGGTTACCATACAATCCGAATACCTTGGACCAGTTGTATACCGCTGACGCGATGACACGCTCGTCCTCGTCCATCAACGCATTTTGCACAGCCGTCAAACTGCGGATTCCAAACGCCCAATGGATTCGCTTCGAGCGACCGCCACTAAATCCACACAAAAGCTTGCCAAGGCAACGTAATGCTTCACATTTGCACGAGGCGTAGCGCGAGGAGCGCGCAAGGCATGCATCAAACAACCATGGGCCAAGCAGTCGCAGAACGGTATTCACATCTGGAGGTGCTCGCGGTTGCTTCAGGTCACTCGAGAACGTCTTCGGGCGACGCTTGGTACGCGTTCCATTGACAGGCGACGTCTGAGCAGGCTCGATCTCTGGTGTTGATCCAAGAGTAGCAAGCACCTGCTCCCATTGCACCGGAGGAAGTTGCTCAATTCTCGTGAATTCGTCGGCCAAGCGGCTCACACCCTTGATGGCCACGAGGTATACTTCGGGATCAGAGAAACCTGTAGGGTGCCCCACAACGCGAAGCAGTCGATACCACGCGTAGGCAAGCTGAGAAGGCTCCATCCTGTTACACATGACGTGTAAATCAGTGATCTGCGAATGCTTTGGGACGAAACCAGAAATGTGCTTACTCGATCTTCGACTGGATCCGATCTGCCCACGTGATTTCGACCTCTTTGTTGCCGTCAGACGATTGAATGTGCCGCATAATGGTTCGCGTCAGCGCAAATGTGATAGCGTTCCATTGCTCAATGACCACGACGCGGTGGATCCACCGCCGACAAAACTTCTGCAGCAGATTCCAAAGCTCACCGCGAGGTCCGCAGTGGCCCAACGAGCGCAAGAACACTTCAAACAGGATGCGGACAAACTGACTACACAGTGGCGTGCCAAGCGAACTCTTGGAGCCGTGGAGAATACCATCAGCAGAACCGAGCATCAAGCGGATCATGCGGTCCCACGTCTGCGGAGACAACACGTCCCCACGACGCTTTGCCAACGCGTCAAAAATGTCCAGCACTCTGTGGAAACCACAAACACACAGAGAGAGAGGTATTAGAACGGTGTGAGCTCAGAATTGCAGAGGAAGCAACAACGGCGTAAGGCAGCCACGTACTTGGAGCAGATCGCAACGTGCTTGGCGATCGACGACTCCTGCGTGCGAGACGCATCCGTGCGCTCTTCAAAGATGAGCGTCATCTGCCCCAGCATGTCTTGAATAAACGCCTGCTCGGTCTTCTGCATGCAGCTGGGGCGCTGGTCTTTCGCCTTGGCGTTCATGTCGACACCGAGCCACTTCTCATAGATGCGGAGCGCTCCAAAGATGACGTCGGCGTCCTCCATCGTGAGCGCAAACGAGTGGCCAATCACCTCCATCGCCCAGCGAATATGATGGCTCGTCGGCAGCAGCTCCGTGAGGTCCACGCCATCGCCGCTGAGGAAGTTGACGACGATGGAGCAGATGCCGCGCTGGCATTTCTCCGAGAATTTCTGCCCAGCCAGCCAACAACACAGCAACAGAGCACCCGCACAGTCAGTCACGCTTGCCCCTGGTCTCACGTCGTCACGTCGTCATTCCCGTCGTGTCTTCCGCGCGCCATGCAGCCACACACACACATCACATCACGTCACCTTGATCACATACGACTCGGCCGAAACGGGCACGAGTTCGCACTTGGCCACCCATTGCAGGAACATTCCGGCGCGATCGCGCTCGACTCGATCACCAGTTGGGGGATGCACACGCACGCAGCCGCTTTCTCTACTGCGGATCTAAGCTCGCTCCCGCTGGCGTCGACGTGGCCGCAATGGGCGACGGGCGGCTCTGGCTTGGGGCGTGGCGTGCCTTTGGCCTCACTCAACCCCGCGCGACCGACGCAATGAGTGAAATTCAACTCACGAATGCACCGTCTTCTGCGAAACACGTCGCGCATCGCACCCACAAACGTGACCCGCGGGGATTCTCTGACTGACTGACTAACTGACTTGACGCGATGAAAATAGTATATTTTTAAGGTGGGATAAAATATTAACGGAAGGTGCGGTCGTTAACTAAAAGAACCGGTCGGCGCACAGTGCGGCGGCGCCGCGGTCGTCGAACTCGCGCCGGGAGATCCACAGCTGCTGGAAGGAGCCGAGCGAGGCGAGGATGGAGCCGCCGATGAAGCAGCTGAACTGGCGCTCGATCTTCATCACGTTCGTGAAGCGCACTTTGAACGTGCTGGGCACCATGGTCGTGAGCTCGGCGTGCAGGCGCTCCGTGAGCCCGTGCATGAGGCTGCCGCCGCCGCACAGGATGATGTTGCTCAGCATTTCGCGGCGCAGGTCGGCGTCGCACAGCTGCACTGCGTCGTAGATCATGCGGTGCAGTCCCTTGGCCATGTTCTTGACGGCTGGATGGTGCTCTGTCTTCATCTCGAATGGCGTTGGGTGCAGGAGGAACTCGGCGACCTGGTATCGCTCCTTCTCCAGCGTGATCGGAGTGCCATCCGGCAGCTCGTAGCGCGCTTCGGTGAGCGAGTTCTCGCTCACATCCGCGAGCGTCGAGTCGGCAATGCAGCAAATGCTTTCTCGCATGTCGCGATACAGGTCGGTCTTCATGAACTTGATATAGCTGGCGGGCACGCTTTCCATGGAGCGCACTTGTATGTCGAATTTGCCGTCACCGTGGGCTTTCCGCGTGAAATAGCACCGTGGACGCACGTCGAGCTTGGGATATTTGCTGGTGACGAGATGCTCCAAGTACTGGTTCAGCTGGTTGCACCCGACGTTCGAGTACTGAGCCGGACGCTGCAGTGGGTAGCCATCATACACGGGAACGACGCGAGAAGCTCCTGCACCAATCTCAGCGATCAATGCGCACGATTTGCCGAACGCAAACGCGTCCAAAACGGCGTCCTTAGCCATATAGAACGCTGGGACGTCGAATTTCTCGAACATCATCTCCATGTAGCGCTCTGTGTCCCGCGTCGTCGATGCATTCAACGTGTCATTTGCAAAGCACGACGGCGCCGACGCAATGACCGGATGCTCACGCGGCGACACCCGCAGCCTCTCAAACGCGTGTGCCCAGACCTGCTCCATTGCCTCCCAGCTGGACACAGAGCACGACTCCACAGGATGCAGCACTTCCCGCTGGCGCGAGTGAAACAGATCGCCCAACAAATACAGCGGCGGCTGCGGTGGCGCCGTCGAAGCCGCCGCGTCGGGCTCGGTTTTCACCGCCATATCGGCCTCTTCTGTCGATGCAGCGGGTGTCGTGAGCTTGCCCACAGCCGTGGGTACCAATACGTGCGGGGTATCCTCGCCCGCGAGGCCGAACTTGCTCAGACTTGTGCCGACATCGCCGACGATCGCTTCGACGTCGTCGCCGCAGTACATTATTGCTCCTGGCCAGAAGACACTCCACCACCCCCCAACCAGGACTTGCACTGACCCACGGGCCGCCAAACCCACCCACGCGATCCACACCCGCCGCCCAGTAAAAAACCACGATCCACCAAACCCATGCACTTCAACCCCTGCACTGTTGCATAGAGCATGCTGCTAGCGGACCAGCACGATTCTAAGCCATAACTCACTTTCGATTTTCTCAAATAGTATGATTGCGGTAGTGGTCGTATAGCGTCTGTTAGATATCAGCTGGAGCGGTTCTTTCTCGAAATCCTTCACAGCGTTGACGAGTAAGGGGGGAAGGCTGGAAGAACCGCATTGCCCGCCAAGGACGACGTGACGCGCGCCATGGCCGAGGAAGCGAAGCAGAACTTTGACTGGTTGCCCAGCGGCTGCGAAGCGCTGGCCGATGGCGAGTACGACGCCATCGTGCTGGGCACGGGCCTGAAGGAGTGCATCATCAGCGGCCTGCTGGCGGTGAACGGCAAGAAAGTGCTGCACTTGGACCGCAACCAATACTACGGCGGCGACTGCGCGTCGCTCAACCTGACGAACCTGTACGGCAAGTTCAAGCCGGGCACGGAGCCGCGCGATGACCTGGGCTCGAACCGCGACTACAACATCGACTTGATCCCCAAGTTCATCATGGCGTGCGGCAAGTTGGTCAAGATGCTGCTGCACACCAAGGTCACGCGCTACCTCGAGTTCAAGAACGTGGACGGCAGCTACGTGTACAAGGGCGGCAAGATTTACAAGGTGCCGGCCACGGGCGAAGAAGCGCTGCGCTCGTCGCTCATGGGCATGTTCGAGAAGCGCAAGTTCCGCAAGATGCTCATGTACATCTACAACTACGAAGAGGACGACCCGAAGACGCACGAGGGCCTCGACTTGTTCAAGGCGCCTATGAGCGAGCTGTACGAGAAGTTTGGCGTCGACGCCAACACGCAGAGCTTCACGGGCCACGCCATGGCGCTCATGCGCGACGAGTCGTACATCCAGAAGCCTGCCATCGAGACCGTGCGCGCGATCAAGCTGTATGCGTACTCGCTGGAGCGCTATGGTAAGTCGCCATACATCTATCCGATCTACGGTCTCGGCGGTCTGCCAGAAGGCTTCTCGCGTCTGTGCGCCATCCACGGCGGCACCTTCATGCTCAACCGTGGCGTCGATGAGGTGCTTTTCGATGCCAACGGCAAGGCCTGGGGCATCAAGTGCGACAACGAAGTGGCCAAGGGCAAGCTGATCATCGGTGACCCATCGTACTTCCCAAGCGAGAAGCTCCGCAAGAACGGCAAGGCCGTGCGCTCGATCTTCATCCTCAACCACTCGGTGCCAAACACGAACGACGCCGAGTCGCTGCAGATTATTATCCCAGCCGCCATGGCCAACCGTGAGAACGATATCTACGTGTGCGTCGTGTCGCACGCGCACTGCGTGTCGGCGCGTGGCATGTACATTGCGATCGTGAGCACGGTCGTGGAGACTTCGAACCCGTTGGCTGAGATTGAACTCGGTGTCAACCTGCTCGGCCCATACTTGGACCGCTTTGACTCGGTCACGGACATGTACGAGCCAGTGGCGGATGGCAGCAATGACAACTGCTACATCAGCAAGTCGTACGACCCAACGAGCCACTTCGAGACGACGTCGGAAGACGTGCTCGACATGTACCAGCGCCTCACGGGTGAGCCACTTGACATGAACATCAACGCGGACTCGACCGAAGTGGATCAGTAGAGCGCTCTGTTGGTGGATACCCGACGAGCATGAACGCAACGTTGCGTGCGAGGTTCTGACGGCAGGACCAAGGAGGTGACTGCACGGAAGAAAAAAGAAAAAGAAGAGGAGGAAGTAGGCGACGATGGCGATGACGACAAAGACAAAGATGAAGACGACGAAGACGAAGACGACGAAGAAGAAGATGATGAAGATGACGATGATGATGACATGTTCAGTGGCTTATTCCACCCAGTGATCTACACAAAGACGTTGCGTGTTGTCGTTGGGTATTTCCCTTGATGGCTGCATGTTTTGTACCTGTGCGCAATGATGCAAAAACACTCGCTTTCGTGCTCTTCCTTGCGTGTTCTGTTGACAGACCCGCGCACTGCGTCATCTCCGCTTTCCAACGCGGCAGAGGCTTTGCACCAGCAGCCTTGGTCTGTGCTGATCCAACTTTTCCTGTAGCCTCAGAGGCCAGCTATTTCCACACACCAGCGTCGAGTCCTGGTGCTCGCTGGTCCAATGACGGGGCCTGAGGTCCTGAGTTATGCGATCCCCACCTTTGTACAGCGCCATCTCGCGCCTGTTGCCACCGGCATTGGCGCACTCGCCCTCTTTCCATCGCACGAGATTCCCCATCACCACCATGGCTCGCTCCTCTCATCAAGTCTCGCAGAACGTCGACAACTTCCTGTCAGAGAAGTCGTCCACGCGCCTGCACCACCCTCCAGGCGGAGGCTCGAGTGTGGGCTCGCTCATCTTCGGCGGCCAAACCGACCAGAGTCCGTTCGCCGGACACGAGCGTCGCGCTTCGCTCCAGCGCAAGAAAGAAGAGACTCCTGAGCAGAATCCTTACTCGAAGGACTATCGTCGCGCATCGGCAGACTTCACGCCGCCGTCGGCGCAGTACCCAGCATACAACCAGCAGCAGGCGCACCACCAGAACAAGCCTGGAGCTGCCCCAACAGGTCAACACCAACTCAGTTCCAACAGCTATGCCTCTGGAAGCAACCAGAACACTGGTAACGTACTCACCGAACGCCGCATTACGCGGATCCATGCACCACCAGGCGGAGTCTCGCAGATCCGCTTTGGCTAGGTTGAGGACATATTCCTCACTTGGGTCAGATAGCTAGTTAGGCAGCTAGACAGCACTACTGGCAGCGCCAGCTTGCAGCGGCGCTTGCGTTTGCTTATTTAATCCGCCAACGCAAGGCCGTACACCATTAGTTTTCAGCTTTTGGTTTCTGGATGAGTCTATTACATGTCAATAGTTGGGCGGTGTGTGTTCGTTCGTATACATAAGCGTGCTCAGTTCTCTTCATCGACGTTCGGCAACGCAATGAGGGCCAAGCCGTTCTTCGCCTCCTTGATGCGGTCCCAACGTCCAAGGCGGTGCTCCTGTGACACGGCCGCCAGCAGGAAGCGTCCTTTGTTGTCGAAGCACAGACCGTTGACGGAGCCGACGAGCGGCACAGTGGCCACGGGCTCAAGGGTGCGAGCGGACAAGTCCGCCTTCCACAAGCGGATGACGCCGTCCGCCGAGCCCGATGCGACCAGATCAGTGCGTGGCATCACAGCGGCGCTGCTGATCCATTTACCTCCGTGGGCGTTGTGGATGACGCTTACAGGCTTCTTGCGGCCGTTGAACCAGAGAGAGAGCGAGCCGTCGTCGCCACCCGTGACGTGGTACTCTTCGCTGACCATCTTGACGCAGTCCATCGAGCCCGAGTTGCCGTAAAACACGAGCTGCGTCTCCTCTGGGATCTTCCACATGCGCACGCTGCGATCACGGCCACAGCTGGTCACGCGCTCGCGATAGAGCGCGTCCAAGCCGTTGACTTCACTCTGGTGACCGAACAAGGTCTCGACGTAGCCCATTTCCGTCAGGTTCCAGTGCTTGATCGAGCGATCGAACGAGCCGGTGAACAGGCTGTGTGAACGCAGGCGGAAGCACACGGCCGAGATCGTGTCGCGGTGGCCGGAGAAGCTTTCCATCAGCTCGTTCGTCTCCGGGTTCCACACGCGCACGAGCTTGTCGTGGCCGCCCGTGGCCAGGAACTTGCCGTCCGAGCTCACGGCCACCGACAGGATGGCGCGGTCGTGGTCCGACTTGGTCTCCGCCACGTCGTCCTCCGGCAGCTTGAGCTTCGTCTTGGTCTGTTGAGCGAGGTCCCAGCGCAGGAGCGAGCCGTCCTTGGCGGCCGAGAACGCCGTGCGACCGTCCTCCATCAGGCACACGCACGTCACCGGCAGCTGCACAACAATAACAACAACATCAAAGCAACACCCACCACATCACGTCAGAACGATCACCAGCAACACCACAAGCGCCCATATTCATCAGAACACGCACCCGATGGCCACGCAGGAAGCGAATCGAGTCGCTGTCAAACTCAAAGTCCTGGAACTGGTCGGCGATCGTCTTGAAGAGCTTGCCCGAGGCTTCCAGCGCGTCCTGGTGCAGCCGCGCGCCGACACGGTCGACGCCGTCGTCATCATCGCCTTCCTCCTGCTCCGCGATCTTGCCGAGGTATTCCTTGGCCAAGCGGAGGCGCTTCTCGTCGGCCGTTTCCTGGATCTCTTCGTCGTCCTCTTCGTCCGACGTGGCGTTGCCGTCCTTGTCGTCGGCTTCGCTGTCCGAGGCGATCACGTCCTGGCCGCCAGCGGCAGACCAGTCGAAGGCGTCGTCGCCGATCGTCTGCTTGGCCTTCTTCTTTGGCTGGTCCTTGGCGTTGCCGCCGCGCTTGGTTAACCCTCGGCGCTTCATGCTGACCTGTTGCTGGTGCCGCTTGGTGCTCTGCTGTGTGTGAGTGCCAGCCACTTTATTGGTTCGCAGTCACAGCCACTCCACGAATATTTTATCGAATACCAGAAACAGTGACAATAAATATATTCGGAGAATGCAAAAATTATTGACGAAAACGAAGAAATATAGCGATATTGGATGCATGCAACCCAATATATTACGTCATGGCCGATCTTGGGCACTTGTCGGGCACCTTGTACTTCTTTCCTGCGTTGCTGCTCTTCTTCGCCGGGTTCTTCTGCTCCTGAGGATGCATGGCATTCGATGCTCATGACACTGCGTCTCACACCACTGTAGTATCCATCGTCCAACATCGACTGGAGGCTCATCGGTGCTTGTTTGAGTCACTGCATCTGTAACGAATGTTACACATTTGGGCTGATCACACAGGTGATCAATGGTGTTCTATACATTTGTTGTCGAACACCACAATTGGGTTGTTGACATTTGTTGTTGAGCACACAAGATATCAAGAATTGCATTGTTTGCAATTAAAGATGTGTCGTTTGCAATACGGCGTCCCGAAGGGCCGCCTTGATGTTATCAGCCAATCAGAGCTGAGATGCATATTAATGTCCAATCGGGTCTGTATATTTTTAAGGGTCGCTAGAGCAGTTAGGAAACTCCTGCGCCCTTTGGTGCTCTCCTCTAAGGGAGTAATACATCACTTCTACATTTGCAATCCTTTGCAAACTTCTTGCCCTCACTGCGGAGGGCTGGAGCAACCACGTTGCTCTAAGGCACAGAGCAACCGCCCGTGGTTGCGTGGAAGCCAACGCTTCCTATTGTGCTCTTGTGCTGCGTGACGTGCCTTGTCACACTTGGTAGCACTTGTAGTCATTCCCACACCTCGGTGGGATGAGCTCGCCGTCGGTCGGAGGGATCGACTGGACACGCTATGGTCATCTCTCTGAGGACCAGCGTGGCGCGGTAATGCGCATGGCCAATGCGCTTGGCCTACCTGCCGCGATTGATTTGCTGAACGCAAATCCCGGCACCCACGGCCGTCGCATTGCGGCWTTCGTCGCCATRRAGCAGATGTACGCATCTGCTGCRCGACAGAGCTTCGAGGAAGCTCGAGCGAAGATGAGCGAAGRCTCATCACAAGCGCAGCGGAGCTTCGAAGAAGCTCGAGAGYGGCTGCAGAGTGAAGCTACGGCCATGCAACAGAGGTTGCATCAAGAAGCAGCCGCTGCACAACAGAGCCTCAACGAGGCCAGGGATCGCCTGCATGAAGCAGCGCAGGCGGAGCTCCAGCGGGAGCGAGATCGTCTCGCGGCGGAACGGGTCCGCCTGGAGCAAGAGGCGAAGCTGCACGTGGAAGCAGCTGAGGCTAGCGTCTCGCAACGCGTTCAGGTTGC
>NSDO01000132.1:21833-55230 GCA_002286825.1 Lagenidium giganteum
CACGGCCGTCGCCACCATTTCGAGCATGAACGGGCGCCGTGTGCCTGCGTGGCGCCGAATAATCGTCTTGTGCTTGCTCCGCCACCCGAGCGTGACTACGTCTCGAGTCGGGTACGCCAGTCTGTCGACGAGGAGATTGCGGTTGGTGAGAATCGGTTTGATCACCTGTCGGTGCAACAGTAAGTGAGGATCGAGGGAGCAGTTTGGTGTGTGTAGCGTCGTTGACGCGTTGTTCAAATTCGAATGAGCTGTCGATGGTTGGATCTTGATTCTTAGTGTCGTAATCATCCTCGACCACATCATCATGTTCATCCCAAGCTGCCAATCGTGGTGGCTGTTGTTGTTGACCAGCACCAACACCACCAGGAAACAGTTTGCTCATGGTCGAAGTTTCGCGACCAGAACCAGTGTCGGACGCCGATCGAGCATTGCCAGAGCGCTTTGATGAATCTGCGAAAGACACTTTTCGGACCGGGGAGAGGTCCGAGTGGAACGGCTCAGTTGGTTCTGCCGGCATCACAGGCATCGCCGACACCGTCGCTCGTCGGAAAGAAGCCAATTTCTCGTCCAGCGCGCTCACCTTCGCGTTGAACATAGAGTCTTCTAAACGGTGCCGCACGTCATCATCTTCCATTAGTACTTTGGACAATGACTTTTGTCGTCTGGCGGACTTGCTCGCCTTGCCTGGACGTGGTGACTGAGCTGTTTCTGCGCTGTCGGAGCCGACTTGAGCCAGCTTCAGATCATCCAGCTCGCGTTCGATGTCCGACAGGCTCCAGTCAGCTAAATCACGAGGCTGGTGAGGACCAGATCGTGATCGGTAGCTTCTCTTATCATGCTTTGGCTTGCTCGTTCCCGATGGTTCATAGCGCTGACGCCGACGCAGCCGTGCTTCGCGGCCTCCAAATGCCGCAACTGACTGACGTAGGAACATGGACGCGCGTTGCGACTCGCGCTGCACCAAGTCCACGCCCTTACCAAGAGCAGCCACGCTTCGTCGCGGTGCGAGACGCAGTTGCTTCCGCTGCTCGAATGCAGGCACCGACTCGTCCACCCAGTTGACGTGACTTGCTCGCTCGTTCGCTGCTCGGTAAAGCCGCTCCCACGCATAATACAGCGGAATCTCTTCGTACGACGCAAGGTCTCGTGGCCTCAGCTGTGCTTGTCCTTGCTGCATCGCGCGCTCATACAGCCCGCCACCCACTTCATTCGTGGTGCGTTCCATGGGCGGCATCGACGACGCCCGATGTCCTCGAGGACGAGGCATCCGTATCACTGCTGCCACACAGAGGGGTCAATGACAGCCTGCAAATGGCACTGGCGCGGTGACCTGCGAAGTGCATTCAGCGCCTGCATTGCGCTGCGCTGTTGCTGTTTCATCTTCAACTCGCTCACGATCGCATGAGGTGGCTTTGACCAATAATACCACTAATGTCATTAAACGGGCATCCCAATAGTGACTTTGTGTTACTTAGTGATAGCTCAGCAGTTGAAGTTGGTAGCCGTTAGTGGCTTCCATTTGCAATCTCCCACCATGAGCGCGCGCTCCAAGGCGACGGAGCGCACGGCGCTGCTGCAGAGCTCACGGGCATCGCTGTCGGAGGCGCCACCGCCACCGCTACGTCGATCATGGAGCAAAAGTGTGGGCAGGATTGGACATCGCACGCGTGTGAGCATCGGGGCTATGTTCGTAGTGCTCCTCGCGGCATGTTCCATGTCTTTGGGTCTCGTCGTGATGATGCATCATTCCTCGCCAGTGGTCCCTTCGTTGTCGTCAGATTTTGAGGAGGTGAATGCATTTGCGGTGGTGGCTCTGCATGGATCATGGATTGATTGGTGTGCTTGTGACTCCTGCTGCACCAGTACGACGCCATCGTGATTGGAGGCGGACCAGCGGGATCGGTCATCACCAAGCTGCTCTCGGACGATTCGTGGCGCCGAGTGCTATTGATCGAGGCGGGGGATGCATCTCAGCATGCATTGGGAGGCACGGTAAGGGTCACGGTGGGTTGCGGTATAGCAATGTGTGCCTTAGCTTTTGCTGTAAACGGGCAGGACGCCATCGATTCACCTCTCAACAGTGGCAACTTGACTGCATTCGACGTTCCATATTTCTGGACGCGTGTTGCAAACACACCCGAGCTGCATTGGGATTATCCCGATGTGAACGTTGCTAAGGCGCTTGGTGGTTGCGGCATTCACAACGGCATGCTTTACGGTAATGGAGCAGTCTTATGTATCCACTCATTGGTATGGTCACTGAATGAATGCAATGGTTAGTTCGAGCAATACCTGAAGATTTGAGCAACTGGGCTATGAAGTCGTGGACGTGGGAAAAGGCAATGCAGCTATACGTTAACATGGAAGACTACAATGGACCAGATGAAGCATATCACGGAAAAGGAGGCATCGTGCGCACGAGCATGCCCGCAGTACAAGACGACGTGTCTGAAAAGTTTATTGAGGCGTGTGTTAGCGTTGGTCTGCCGCGATCTCCAGACTTTAATGCACCAGGTGGTCGCTACGGGGCGGGGTATTATCATTTCAATACTCGCAATGGTGTTCGAGACAGTGCCGCTCGGACATTCTTGGGGCCTTTATTGCAGCCAGGTCAAGAACGAGCAAATTTGAAATTGATGCTGAACACGAAAGTTGCGGTACGTTAATTAGAGTTCTTGCCTTGCTCAGTCCTTCACTGAATTGTTGCTGCTCGATCAGAAAATTGACCTGAATCAAGCAGGGACTGCTGCGACTGGAGTCACCATTCATCGCGAAGACGACAATTCAACTCGAACTGTTCGACTAGCGAAGCATGGCCAGGTCATTTTGACTGCTGGTGCCATCAACACACCGAAAGTGCTGCTTCTTTCAGGAATTGGGGATCCGCACGATTTGTCTGTACTCGGGATCCCTACCAAGCGAGTCAATTCGCGAGTTGGAGTAAATCTTCAAGATCATCCAGTACTCGGAATGACTTTCAAGAGCCTGAGCCAGTCACCGATCAATATTGAGTGCGTGGCATGCGTCGAACGTGGACATTAAACTGTCAACTGACGTGTGTGCTACTTAGCGACGACTTGGCGAGATACTTCAAGGCACGAGAGAACGAAGATGAGAATCCTACCAGTTACGGACGAATGGGCTCATCCGGCATCAGTGTCGGAGCATTCCTTATTCCGCCAGGATCGACCATTCCAGGGATTCAACTCACGTTTTTCCCACAAAAGTCGGAGCCTCATCTGTCGAACAGTCGCGAGTTAAACCATACGTCTGAGGTTCTTGTGACTGTCGCGCTTCTGACCCCAGAAGCTCGCAATCGGGTTGTCTTGACTTCCAGTGACCACCATGCTTCACCACGAGTCGTGCCTGAGGTACCCGAGGGTAATACTGAACATCTGAGTGGAAGTGACGTATGGAAGCTTTCGTGGGGGGTCCGGGTTGTGCGAGAAATCATGGCTGATTCATGTAAGCGATTAAGCGTATTGCCGTTGGATGACGTCTTGACTTACGTGTGCCCATACCGATGCAGCGCTTGCGGATGTTGTTGGCCCTGAACTGACTCCAGGGCCAGCCGTTGTGACGGACGAAGGTATATCATTGCGGACATGATATTGTTGTTGCAAATTTTCACCAATAATGTGATATGCAGACCTCAATAAATGGATTTACGGCGCGGTATTCCGCAACTCCCACTGGGTTGGCAGTGCATCCATGGGCCACAGCGAAAGAAACGGTGTTGTTGACCATCGCCTTCGTGTGTTTGGAATTCCGAACCTGCGAGTTGCTGATGCGTCTGTGATTCCCGTCATTCCAAATGGTAATGTGCATTCTTCCGTGCTGATGGTCGCATCTCACGCTGCACAGCTTATTAAAGAAGACGAGCAGCCAGAATTCAAGGAAGAGTAGCATCTCTTGGTGTCTTCACGTACCTTACTACTGTTGCCATGCGTCTGCATTATTGATAATACAGACGTATGGGAACAATACATTATGTCAGAAAAAGCATTCTAAGGGTGGAGAGGGACTACACTATATGTATGCTGGGAGATCCGTGATAGTTGTGTGAAAACCAATCCATAACAAATCGCGGGATTCACGGTCAAGACACCTGAAAATAGCAGCCACAGGCGCTCCTTATCGGCAAGCAAAAAAAAGCTGCGAGGTGCAACCGAGGGCGAAGGCGATGGCGAGCGGCATTCGCGCCACCATTGACTGACAACAGCGCCTCGAGGGAGGGAGGCTGCACGTTGATGAAGGGCAAAATCTCCGCAAAGCTGCTGGGCTCTCGAAAGGTGGGCTACGTGTTGCAACTCGCGCAAACTAGGCATGTATTGATGGGAGCATGTCATGCAGCCCGGCACACCCGAGGACAATGCTCCCAAATTCCGCTCGAAGATCCTGGGTTTGAGTGCTGTGTCGGAACAAAATGCTGCGATGTCCCTGGACCGCGAAGAAACGACTGAGCTTCATGATGCCAAAGACGCGATTATTCAGCTGGAGCAGGAGCTGACGCGAAGACAGGAAAGTTACGTTCGGCGCGAACGACAATACAAAGTCCGCATCAGCGAGCTGGAGTCGCAGCTAACCGAGTCACGCGCAAAGAAGACCAAAGAGAGCTCGGTGGATGCGTCACTTGATGGACTGCGTCAAATGCATCGATCGATCATGGAAAGTGTAGAGCAGGTGCAAGAGCGTACAAGCAAGATCCTGCAAGAACAAGAAAAGGATTTGTTGCGTGCATTCCGTGCTCGTTTGTACAGTGTCCAAGAGGAATTGGAGTCCGAAAAGAACAAGACGGATGACGGTGCATCGGCATGGATTGAAAAAAGCAAGCAACTTGAGACTGAAGTGGAGTGGACGAAAGAACTGGCTGATCGCCTTGATCGACTTAATCAAAGCTTGACCCGCGAAAACCAGCGACTGAAGACCCAATTTACAACTCAAGAGAACGACCGCGAGTTCCTTGTCAAGCAACTAGTCGCTGTCAAAAAGGACAACGTACGACTCCGAAACGAGTATGATGCACTCAAGCGTCAGGCGGACGCACTGAAGGACGAGGTCGATCATTCCCAGCGCCAACCGGCACAGGTTCCACCAGGCACACCAGGAACAGCGCTGTCTGCATCAACCAGTGCGTTGCCGAAAATGTTCTTTGGTAACAGCAGTCTACCTCACACTCCGGGCCCTGGCCAGCAAAGACCAAACACAGCCACGGGAGCAGGCATGGGTGCGTCTGATGCTGACAACCGCTACAAGGAAATTATAAAGCGTCTCAAGCGTCTACTCGAGACAGAGCGAAAAAACCTGCAGCAAGTGCGCGGTGCGTACAAAATGGAGCTGCAGAATCGCACAGAGCTGGAAATAATCCTCAAAGAGTGCATTCAAGATGTGCGTGCCGAGATCACGAACCACACAGCGTTGCCCTCCGTGAGCTCACCCACGACTAGTGCTGGCGGTCTGCGTCGCCCCGAGACGGCGAGCACCATGACGTTGCTGGAAGGCGTCCGACTAAGCGCGGTGGAACGACAGCGACTGATTGAGAAGTTGCTGGCCAAGGAGCGCTTGCTGAGTCTCTTGACATCTCGAGCTTTCCCGATTCGGAATGGCAAGCCAGTCGGCGATCCCTTGCTGACAGGGGACGCGCTGACGCCCGAGGAAATGGCCAAAATCTACTCAGAAGTCACGAGCAGTTCGTAGCGTCTGTGAGCGAGAGGCAGGATGGGGGGCGCCTCGGCAATACGACGACCCAAGCGAACATGCGAACGAGCAGGACCCGTCACTCCGCCAAGACAACGAGTCGCAGTCAGCGACTCGCAGGATCAAAGTGCCTGCTTGTGCAGGCGGTGGTCAGCCACGTTTGCGACAGCAACGGAGCCATGGTCAACGACCGTCGAAACAGTCCAGACACTACAAGCTTGACGACATGGTTCGGCTGCAGCGTCATTGGCACTGAGGTAGTGCAGCTCTGCCATTTTCAATCACTTTCTGTCGTATGAGTAATGGAATCGGAGCTATCCGGGAAGAGCAAGTAAAGAAAGAAGATCACCGAGCAGCGAAGCACATGCAGGCATCACAGCCAGTGAGCCAGGAACATTAGTCAAGCATTGGGATACGGCGACGCCATACAGTCTGAAATGAGAGCGCGATGCAGAGGGTTTGGCCTTGCGAAGTTTGTGGAGCAAAGCATGTGCTCACGCTGCGACGCGCAACGTGCGAGGGTGATATGGTAAGTAGTATTGCTCTTCAGCGAACGTTGTCGGAACACGCCGGCATGATGCGAGTACACGTGTTGCAGAAGGACTAACAGAAGCGGTATCCCTTGGTAGGAGAGGTGGAAACGGGTGAGCATTGAAGAAGGAAGCCGAGACCAGCGCCGGAGCAACAGCACGGGAAAATATGTGGGGCGCAAGGTGATGGAAAACGGTCGAAACAGCCAAAAGGAAAGATCGCGCTATTTGCGCACTGGCCCACACCAATCTTCGTCGATTGCACAGTCGAACACGTTGTAATGGTGCAGCACAGCACGGCAATTGTTCGCTGCAGTGCAGCGAACAAAAGCTGCAGCGGCTGCAGCACAGCATGAAAGCACGAAATCGAAGGAAAACGGGCGCTGTTGAGCACTTGGGTCCGAAACTCCCTCTACAGCCAGCAGGTGAGCGCGCGTCACAGGAAGTGGTTTCCTAAGTGTGGAAAGGGGAGGCTTCATGGAAGAAAGGAAGGAAGGAAGGAAGAAGGAATGAAGGATGGATGCCCAGCGCTCTGCTCTGGTGCTTCGCTTCGCTGACCTGGTGTGAAACTGCAGTGGCCATGGCGGCGGTGGCTGTGTGGTGTGTCCGCGACTTGTATCGTGCGGTGGATAGCGCTCGGCCACGAGGTCGAGTCTGAGAAAGCATGTCCCTTCAGGGCGCTCGAGCAGGCCATGCCCGCCACAGCCGCACGCTGCATCAAGCGTGGTTGGCACAGCACAGAACCCAGCGAAGGAAGGAATCAAGACCAGAACTTGCCCCCAAAGCAGCAACTGGGTGATGACGCATTCACTGTGCGAGGCTGGGCGAGTTGCCCAATGACGACGCGCGGGCGATCTTTTAAAAATACAGCACACTCTGGGATGGCATGAGCGTGTGCCAACGCCCATGCGCAGTTTGGCGCGCTGTGCTGACCTCATGGATAGAACTTCCGAACGTTTCCACGGCGAACTGCACACACAAACACAGACTACCTCCACCACCACTACCACCACCAGCGACAGATGTTGCCAGAAGGGGAGGTCATGCCTCGCACATGCCCTGGATGTGCGAGATGATCGCATCGCCGGTGGATGCACCACTCTCCCCCGGGGGGGGCCCCCCCCCCCCCCCCCCCCCCCCCCCTCACCAGCAGCGAACAGAACGACATGGAATGGATTTCCTCCGCGCCTCTCCAACCAGCTAGGTGGCCGATCAGTCAACGACTCTGCGTTGTGGCAAACTGCATGGTGTGGTGCCCCACCACGTGGTGGTGTGTCACGCACCCCCACGCAAACAGGGCCATGGCCAGCAATTAAGCACTGGATTCAGGTGGTCCCAGCTTTGTAATATTTGTGTTTTGGTCTCAATGAGCGTTCGATTTCTTTCATGGTTGCGAATGTGCGTTTTCATTCTTTCAAAACGTGAAAGAGCCGTTACGTGCAAAATTCAACGTGGAAGCAGAGACCCACCCTCCCTCCCTAAAACCTCGCGCCAAGGTTTTGTCGCAGTTGCACCCACCCCAGCTCCATGCTCGCTCGGGTGGAAAAGTATACACGCCAATATACCCAGTGTCGCGTCCGGATCGGACAGGGGTTATCCGGACAGCGTCGCAGCGGAAAATTAGAAAAAAGCATCTTTCTCCTGCGGATGGCAAGCGCCTGAAGCCTGCTCTGGGAAGCCCAAGGCGAGGAAGGCTTGGGCTTGGGTGTGCAAACAGCGACGGGGGCAAACGTTGCATTCATTCGATCTTTTCAGTGCTGGACAAGAGATCGCTTGGGCGAGCAGCTCAGCACAGCGCGCGCCAGCTCCCCAGCGCCCGACGTCCATATAGCCACACACTCCAGGGTTGTCCTCCTGTGCCGTTGCAGAAAAGGTGCCTGACAGAAGCCTTCCCGCGCCATGTTGAACACGTCCACAGTGGATCCAGGGGCAGCAGCGCTGCCCGCCATGATGAGCACCCGCTCGGCCGCGGCTGCGTCGCTAGGCATGCCCGGGATGCCCGGGATGGGGCTCAACCCCATGCCCTTGGGCGCTCCGCCGTCCATGGGCGCACTCGAAGAAGAATACTTGCGCAACCACGAAGCCAACACATTGTCCGTCTCGGCGCGCATGTCGCCGCCGACCGTGACGACGCCGTCGGGCTCCAAGAAGCCCATGATCAGCCTCTCGCCCGCGTGTAACTTTGAGGCGTTCAGCCTGCATTTCCACCTCCCACTGAAGGCTGCAGCAGAGAAGTTTGGCGTGCGTGCCACGGCGTTCAAGAAGCGGTGTCGAGCCATCGGCATTCGGCACTGGCCTTACCGCAAGGTGCGCAGTTTGAAGCGATCACTCCAAGAGCTGAATCGATGCAAAGACCAGGGCGCACTCAACGAGAAACAGCAATATCAGTATGCCACGTTCAAGAAGCAACTGGACAAGCTCATGTCACCGGAAACCTATGGTAAGGAATGGATGCGACGTCATCACGGCGCGTGCGTAAGTGAAAACCAGCGATACTGACGGCGACTGAACGGTTATGCAGGCATTGACCCATCTGGACACATCACGCAACAACACTTTGACGACGACGAGGAAGATTCAGGCGACGATGATGGTTCGTACACGACGACACAGAGTCCTCGCTATGGCGCGTCGTTCTCCGAGTGCTCGATTAGCCCCGCAGAGGGCGAGAAAACGTTTGGGGACTTTTCCCAACCTGTGCACTTACGCTCACTCCGAAAGCAACAGTCGGTGAGTTGGTCGTCCACGCCGTCGCAGATGGGGGTTGCAAGAATGCCGACGTCTTACGTCCGACCATTTCATGCGCAGACGTTCTTGCCTTCTGCTCACTTGAACAAGCCTTTGAATCCCCCACCTTTTATGAACGACCTGCCAGCCCTGCGCATGGGCCACAAGGATGCCATCCACCCCATGAATCCCTTTTACAACAAGTATCCGTTTGGTGGCTCCTATGATCACTACTTGCACGACCCAATGGGCCTGGACAACAAACAGACAAATGCAATGAAGCAGCATATGGACGAGCCAACGGACGATCCACAGTCAATGGGCTCGCAGATGCCCGACAACCAAGCGGCATCCTCTCATCCGGAGTTCCTCCCCAGTGCCTCCGCCGATGTCAAGTATGACGAAGTGCGACCGCTGCATGACAGCAACGAAGAGGAGTTCAACGACCACACGCAGCACATTGACTACAGCAGCGAGAGGTTCTTCGACGACGTATTCCTTCAGATCTCACCTGACTACGGCTGCCTGGTGTAACGCATTTTAGAGCGTGCGAGGTTGACCCGCGCAAAGATTTTATCGAGGGAGACGCGACCAGCCAGACCCAAGACTACTCAGCTGCTTGTGTGATCCAGTTTCTCGTCCAGATCCAGCCACCAACCATCTCAATCATCCATCGACCAGGCCATCCTGTTGTGACTCATGAAGCTATTTAATCGCCCCATCATCAGCGACTGTAGAAGATCGAATTGCGTTCCCTCCCCTCTCCTTCCCCCTCAAGCCTCGCGTGCTCTTGGGTGGGCTGCTTGCGTGTTCCGTGGCTGCACGCGCCAGCACCTTGTTCGCGAGCGCGCAGCGCGCGGCGGAGTGTAGTGCGTCGCCCTACTGTCATCTCTCCATTGTTTTCCTAGCTCACTAGTGTACAAAGATAATATCTGTACGACAGCTTCCATAGCAGTAGCCCCCCAAACCATGATGTTGAGGAGCGATCGATCGTGTCCTAGCTGCCTATCGTCTGTATCCTGATAAAGCGCCTTCAATCGTGCCAATCTCATCGTCATCCACATGACGGGGCCCTGAATCATGGCGAGGCTGCTTCCACGAAGCAGCAGCATCAGCTACGTTGCCCACGAAAGGACACGCCCCATCGTCAGACCTTGCTGCAGCAACCAGTGGGAACAGGTGCTCCACGCCCCCACGCAATGGTCGTCCATGGCACCACCGAAAGAACACACCAGCTGACATTTTGCTGGCCGCTTTGTCCGCCACCGCCACCACCACCCGTCCCGGAAATCGCACTTTCCCTGCTTGCGCATTGCGCCCCATTATGTAATTGTCGAGCGGCAGCTGCAGCAACTGCGCTCAACCAACATCCCCATGCGCCTCGGCACGCATTCCTCCCTGCAACTGCCACATCCTGCACCTCTGCAACAAGATACCCCGCGTTCCTCCACGTTCTTACGTCGTGCATAGCAATGTCTTCACTCCTGTGTAAACACATTCCCCGTCTAAACCGCCACGAGCACTTGCTACTCGCCCAAGTTTCCACCAATCCGACGCGTTCTCATCCCCGTTCTGTTCTCTCGCTCCAAAAATGAAGGTCAGTGGGTGTTAACGGAGGTTGTCAGTTCCTCTGCAGGTTTGTATGGTGCCACATTTGAATTTTCAAACGCTTCTGCTGCTGCTGCGCAGGTCTTAACCGCCCTCAACCCCCGCTGACCTCCACGTGCGTGCTCCCTTTCCCGCCTCCGTGGACGCGCCTCCGCCACTGACGCGCTGGATCATTCGCCAAGTTGACTGCAAACGCCCTCATAACGTTTTCTCTCGACCGCCGCAGCTCCGTCGTCTCCAGCCTCGCTTCGACTCTGCCTCCTCAACTCCACCATCAAGATGCGTGAAATCCTTTCCATCCACTTGGGCCAGGGCGGTATTCAGGTCGGCAATGCCTGCTGGGAGCTCTACTGCTTGGAGCACGGCATCCAGCCTGATGGCCAGATGCCTAGCGACTCGGCCATGAACGGCGCCGACGATGCCTTCTCGACTTTCTTCGCCGAGACGGGCGCCGGCAAGCATGTGCCACGTGCCGTGTTCGTCGATTTGGAGCCTTCGGTTTGCGATGAAGTCCGCACGGGCACGTACCGTCAGCTCTACCACCCAGAGCAGATCATCTCGGGCAAGGAAGATGCTGCCAACAACTACGCGCGTGGCCACTACACGATCGGCAAGGAAGTCGTGGACCTCGTCCTCGATCGCGTCCGCAAGTTGGCCGACAACTGCACGGGCCTTCAGGGCTTCATGGTCTTCAACGCCGTCGGTGGTGGTACCGGTTCAGGTCTCGGCTCGCTCCTCTTGGAACGTCTGTCGGTCGACTACGGCCGCAAGAGCAAGCTCGGCTTCACCATCTACCCATCGCCACAGGTGTCGACTGCCGTCGTTGAGCCATACAACTCTGTGCTCTCGACGCACGCCCTGTTGGAGCACACCGATGTCGCCGTCATGCTCGACAACGAAGCTATCTACGACATCTGTCGCCGCTCGCTCGACATTGAGCGTCCATCGTACACGAACCTGAACCGTTTGATCGCCCAGGTCATCTCGTCGCTGACGACGTCGCTCCGTTTCGATGGCTCGCTCAACGTCGATGTGACGGAATTCCAGACCAACTTGGTGCCATACCCACGCATCCACTTCATGCTCAGCTCGTACGCCCCAGTCATCTCGGCTGAGAAGGCCTACCACGAGCAGCTGTCGGTGGCTGAGATCACCAACAGCGCCTTCGAGCCAGCCTCGATGATGGCCAAGTGCGACCCACGCCACGGCAAGTACATGGCCACTTGCTTGATGTACCGCGGTGATGTTGTGCCAAAGGATGTCAACGCCGCTGTCGCCACCATCAAGACCAAGCGCACCATCCAGTTCGTCGACTGGTGCCCAACGGGCTTCAAGTGCGGTATCAATTACCAGCCACCAACCGTCGTGCCAGGCGGCGACCTCGCCCGTGTCCAGCGTGCCGTGTGCATGATCTCGAACACCAGCGCCATCGCCGAAGTGTTCTCGCGCATTGACCACAAGTTCGATCTGATGTACGCCAAGCGTGCCTTCGTGCACTGGTATGTCGGTGAGGGCATGGAAGAAGGCGAGTTCTCGGAAGCCCGTGAGGACTTGGCTGCCCTCGAGAAGGACTACGAAGAGGTTAGCGCCGAGACCGCTGAAGGCGAAGGCGAAGACGAGGAGTTCGGCGAGGAGTACTAAGTGGCTCAGTTATGGACACCTTTTGACCATTAAAAAAGTTTTGATTGTGCTTGACGATTCATATCCTCGCTTTAAGATGAAAGGTGGTTTGCTATTCGTTGGTGACGTACGATGGGGCAACGAGGAAGATATAGACGTTGCCCGATGTGGGCATCAGCCCTTGACGCGACTTGGCCCGCTTCTTGTGGACGACCAGTTGATGGATGTCGTCCACTAGTGTCGGGTTCAGATTGAAATAGTTGTGCCGAATGGCGTGAACGTTGTTGTCCATCCACGTCGTGTCGATGACGTCCATGTCGAGGTACTGCCGTGGTTCCTGTGCTTGGCCGTCTTGCTTGTGCTCGTCAAGATAGTGATTGTAAGCGAACATCGCTACGTCCGCGAACTGGCCGCGTTGGTTGAGCTCAGCTGCTTCCACGCCGAGCTCGACGCTCACTGACTCAGTTGCATCCTGGTCAAGGCTCCAGCGAGAGCGACGAGCATGGCGTCGAGGGACGCAGTCACCGTCTCGATGGAGCATGTGCACCCGCTTACCGAGAGAGTAGACCATTGGGTCGAGCAGCCGTTTGCGAGATAGCAACTCCGAATAAAACAGGGCGCCGTCCTGTAAACCCAAGCACAAACCAGTCAATCAAAAAAAGCCCACGCAATCGTCACCACTGGCGATTGACACTCACAAAGTTGTCTGCGTACAACGTGATGTGATCACAGAACTGACGGGAGAGATCGTAACCTCCTCCAGCAGCAACGAAGAGGTCGCGTGGGTAGTCTGGATTGCAGAGCGTCAGAGTCGAGAGGAACGCCTTCTTCATCGGCGGTGATTCGCTCTCACTGGAGCGATTGACTTGCTGCGAGAATAATGTCGTTAGGGTGGGTGCATGCTTGCATTTCGATGCAGTTGAGTTAGAACCAACCTTGAACACTTGGCTCAGCAAACCGCGCGACAAGCAGTTGAAATAAACGCGAGCACCCATTGAGTGCGCGATGATGTTGATGGACGAATACCCCGCGTCCACGAGGCTGCGAATGAAATCAACGAAGTCCAAGGCCGTTTTCTCGCTCTCGCTTCCGATATCGCGGGCTGGAACAAAAGACCAGACAATTTAAGTGATGTGCAAATGGTATCTCGTTGCATCGACCAGCAGTACCTTGGAAATACGCGAGGGTGCCAGCGCTTGGCCAGCTGAACACAAATGGGTGAATTGACAATGGGAAGTCTCCCAGAGCAAGGAGCTGGCCAAATCGATTGAGTGCATAGTCCAGCGAGCAGTTGTATCCGTGCAGGAAGATGAGCGCTTCTTTTGAATCCTCTCCAAGTGACATGTGCATCGGTTGCGTCAAGTGCTCCCCGTGACGGATGCTGGGATATACCAAATCGCGTCAATACTGACCCAAAATCACCATTCACAGATGGCAAACTCACCTAAAAGGCAGAAGCGAACGAGTTTCCTCGATGGATCGGATGGTGTCCATGGGAGTCTTCAGGTAGCGCAAGCAATCAGACGCATTGGTCGGTGCCTCTGTCGACCCAACCTTGACAAGGTGATTCACAGCTGGAAGGAAGCGGAAGAAGCGTCCAGACACGGAGCACTCGACAGACGCGACTCCCCACTGAAGTCCCTTTGATGAATGCTTGGGCATGAACCAAATCTGATCGGTTTGGTCTTCTTCTCCGCGATTCTGGCAAAATCCGATGCGCAGGTTCACGAAGCAGTAGCCGCTGCCGTGCTCACGGCTTCGGAATGGACCCACCGGGACACCGTTTTCCCACATGCCACGAAGTTGTTCGCCATGAAACGAATTATCGGACCAGATGCCATATCCGTGAGGTTCGCCGTCTACATTGAGGCCACCGCAGTATGACACTGCGGCCTTTTTCGCAGCACACATGCGTGCTTTCGAGCGGTAAAGGAGCGAGTTGTGGCGATAGCCCTGCTCGATTGACCACCACTTTTCAGCATTGAGGAGCTGTTTGCGGACCATCCATGGGTAGACAGAATGCGTGACCACGTAAGCGACGATTGTCAAGGATTCGACCGCAAGCAATGCGATCAGGATGATGCTTCTTGCGCGCTTATCTTTCGCTGGGACGTCGTCGTTCACCCACAGTAATGCACGAAGACTTCCCGTTGCCGCAAGGATAGCCATCTCTGCTACGATGGCCCAATACAACAGCCACCGGACAATCAACGCGATCTGGAAGATATCGAAAATGATGCGGTCAGCATTAAGTTTACTCACATGATGACACCGCAGTTGCTCCTCACCTCCACCGCGATGACAATGCAGATAACGATCAAGCACAATCCGAGCCAATTATCAGTCGATCCAAACAATTCCTGGCGAGCTACACACCAGTCGATAATTGAGTACTTGCAAGTGAGACCATGACATCATCATCGACGCACTTACACCCAGATCGAATGGTTTGAGCGACAATGATGGAGACGATGTACGCCAACAACACCCACGTTGTCACCACCGTTCGTGCCGAATACTACCGATGACAATGCGCGGTCAATCCCCAAAACAGACATTGTGCTCTGTCATTATCTCAAGCTGCGCTTCATACCTGCTTATACACGCCCTTGTAGCGCCGCTGAAGACGTCGCTCCGACATGATACAGAATGTCCTGCGGGTGCGTCAGATGCATCCATCAGCTACAACGCATCGCTTCCTCCTCCACCACCACGATAACATTCGCTGTAATCGTACTTTGTGTAATTGAACTCCCTGGCAGCATCCGGGGCGGTGGTCGACACCCGCAGACTCGCGACATCGCTGTGCGTGTTGGTGAGCAAGTCTTCTCGCAAATTCTTGTCCTCCATCGCCGTCAAACGCCGCTGCGCCGCGTCGGTCGCCGTGTGCTGTGGCGGAGCGTTCGCTTCTCAGGGCTCGTCCAGAGGCGGATGGCATGCACAGATGGAACGTGCTGTGTGCGACGCGTTGGATGCTCACTGCTTGATCCGCCTCGACCTGACAAAGGCAACAATCAGAGCCAAGAGGAGTGTTGGTCACCCAGCACCAGAAATAGTGGCATCAACCCTCTGGCAATCGTCGCTGCTTATTGGTCCGAATCCAAGATTCGCTCTTGTGATTGGTCAAAAGGACGTGAGGGAAGGTGTCAGTCCACCGACCCGAGAGAGTCTGACGGCCTTCCACCCCTACAAGTTGGAAGGTCTTGTCGCAGAGTCCACCCTCAATGTGATTTAACGTTAGAAGTTAGAAACCACTTTGTCGAGAGTATCCACAGTCATGCAACCTTGGTCAAGTGGAGGTTGTCTGAATGTCGCCCGATGTGTGTCTTTGCTGCCTTTCGCGCACCCATCCAATGGTGGCGTCCCATTTGCGTTGACAATGGGCGCTCCCGAGCAGGAGAACGCGATGACCGCGCCGTCGGACGCGCTGCCGGTGGCGAAGAAAATGAAGCTGCAATCGGAAGATGATGATGCAGTTGAAGTGCCCTCGGTGAAGCGTCTGCAGCACCCGTTTGGCGTGAAGCCCATTGGCAACTTTTACGAAGACGCTGCCAAGGGAATCAAGGAATGCCGCAGCACTGGTCTTGGATCGTTCTCGTGCCTCAGCGACTTCCAGATGCTGTCCTTGCTCAACTACATGACCGCGCGTGATCTCTGTGTGCTCAGCGCTGCCAGTCGCGCGATGTACGTGTTCAGCTCGCACGACGAGCTCTGGCGAACGCTGGTGTTGGAGGAATTAGAGAGCAGCTTCACGCCGCAATCGACGTGGAAGGAAGCTTATGTTGCCACGAAGCGCCCCGATCTCGTTGGCAAACGCAAGCGACAACCTATTGTGGTGCAAGGTTTCTATTCGGATTTGCTGTTCCAGGCGTTCTACTGTGCCAATGCACCGATCGAGCCCAGCTGGCTAGCGGTCGAGACCATTGACCGTCGGAGTGCGAGCTCGATGAGCCTGGAAGAATTCAAGCGAGATTATGAGCTCGCCAATCGACCAGTGATTATCACCGAGGCGATTGACAAGTGGCCAGGCATCACCAAGTGGACGGACGACTACCTTATCGACGTCTGCAAGGGTCAGACATTTTCTGCCGGTGGTTTCCAATTCTCGATGGAGCAGTATCTCCACTACAGCCGCACCTTGCTGGATGACCAGTCTCTCTTTATTTTCGACAAGGAATTTGCACGCAAGGTGCCGTCTCTAGCGGACGACTACAACGTCCCTGTGTACTTCCAAGAAGACTTCTTCTCTCTGCTGGGAGACCAGCGTCCAGACTACCGTTGGCTCATCATTGGACCTGCGCGTTCTGGCTCTACCTTTCACATTGATCCGAACTCGACCAATGCTTGGAATGGCATCATCCGTGGCGCGAAGAAGTGGATCATGTTCCCACCAGAGATTACTCCGCCAGGTGTCCATCCAAGCGAAGACGGTGGCGATGTCTCGACGCCCGTGTCGTTGATGGAGTGGTTCGTGACATTCTATCCTCAGGTCAAAAAGCTGCCGGCGCATTTGAAGCCGCTTGAGGGCATTTGCCGTGAAGGAGAGATTATCTTCGTGCCCAACGGATGGTGGCACATTGTGCTCAACATCGAGGAGTCCATCGCCATCACGCAGAACTTCGTGTGCTCCGGCAATGTGAAGAATGTCGTGCGCTTTTTGAAGAATAAACCTGATCAAGTCTCTGGTCTGCCATGTGAAGAACGCCCGCACTTGTATCAGCGCTTCCGTTCGGCTTTGCAGCAGCATATGCCCGAGCGCCTTGCAGCCATCGAGAGCGAACTGGACGAAGAATGGGAACGCAAGCATCGAAAATCCAAGTGGGAGATACTGCTTGAAGACAACCACACAGCTGCTGCGTCGAGCGCATCCGAGTCGTGCCAGCAAGAATCCAAGTCTACTTTCGGCTTTGGATTCAGCTTCGAATAGGATAACATCTGCACAACAGATCTCTTTTGTCATGAAGAACATGGCCCTCAAAGCCAAGATACCAGAATGCGATTACTTGGAGCAGCAATTCTTGGCAATATCAACAGCGCACGTCGATGTGTGACCACTGCGTCGCACCGTCCAAACTGATGAATGCTCATGAAACTTCGCTGTAATGTGGATGCTGCTGTGACGCCTCCTTTGAGTTCAGCTGATCACTCTCCTTCACTGCCTCTGCACTTGACTTGATGATGCGAACAGCACCGAGATTCAAGCGTGGTCGTCATGAGCGCACCAATCGACTTGGCATTGGACGACTGGCGCACGCATCTGGTGACATTGGCAATTCTTGCCATTGATGACACAACGGCATTGCGACAATGCAACGCCGACAGCCCATCAGCCCAGTCGGTCATTGGATGATAATGTTGCTCTGTCGCATATGATTGGGTGAAAATCTTATCGCCTGTCGTAAGGAGGCCCAGGCGGTCACGACAGCTGCTTGTCGTCGTCTGCCACGGGCAAAGGCTTCATCACAGCAAGACAGCGCAGCAGCTGGTGGCGGCTCAACCCGAATCGACCTCGCTGCAATCCTGTTGGCGTGAAGCGAGGTCGTAGCCGTGCCCATTCGCCACTTGGCGTGCAGTTCGCGCGTCATTTATCACGCCAGTGCTCGTCGTTGCTACGTGCATGACGCAGACGTCGTTGCGGCGGATCGACTGTCGAGCTTGCTGGTTGATACCACTGCACGGCACTCGAGCCGACGTCGCAGGCACCGACGTGCAGGTGTGGTGCGTGCGAACGGCATGAATGCCGTGGATTACCTGGAAGACTGGCTCAGCTTCTTCAATGTCAAGTCGTACAATTATGCGCGCGTGGCGTTCTCGTCGGCCTACTTTTCGCGAACGCAGTTGTTGTGGTGGAAATTGGCGTGCGCCATCCTTGTGTACGTTCGTGCTCGGTGATGTCTCATCGTCCACGGAATGTTCATATGCATTAACGTTCTCAATGGTGGTGGTGAGCAGGTTGGTGCTGAGTGTGATTGTGCCAAGCGTATTGCTGCCGTGGAGCGGATACAATGCCCAAGGCAAGGAAAATATCCCGGTGTTGCTCTACCTGTCGCCGTCGTCGGCAATTTTGAGCGTTGTCTCGTCATTGGTGCGTGGGCGGCATGAAGTGGTGAATCCTCGACGCGAATATGCACACTAATTCTTGGTGTGTGTTTGATGTGATAGGTTGGCGTGGTGAACCTGCTTCGGCCTCCGTTCGACAGCACTCGTATGCTCGTCTACCGCAAACACTTGGGCTTCTTCTCGTGGGAAGTTCTCGGCTGGATTTTACATGAATGTGCAACGACCAACTCGCTGGTGGTGTTTATGGGCTTCTGGGTGGTCATCTACCCAAAGACCACCTCCTCGATGGAGTTTGCGCGCATCCTCGGCAGCGTCTCGCAGTGCGTGCTCATCATCGCCGACTTCTTCATCACTGGAACACAGTTCAAGTCGAACCACGTCATCCTCACGATGATTTGGCCTACCGGTTGGCTCATCATGCAGATTTGTTGGGTTCTCGCTGGTCACCAGCCTTGCTACGACCTGCTTGACTTCCGTACACCGGTCTCTCCCATCGCTGCAGTGCTGTTCCTTGTCGCAACAGCGGGCGCGTTTTTCTTTCTGAAACGGTATGCAGCGTACGTGCATCGACCACGACCCGCGAAACGACGTGGCGCAGTCCACGGCGGTGAAGCCGTTGTCAATGTTCACAACGACACACCGATGGACAGTGCTCGCGCTGCCAAGTACGAATTGATGGAGGACCCCAGCAATCGCTACTTTAACTACTCAGAGCTGGACGAAGACTCGGATGCGCCCGTGGCATCAGTTGTGTCCTCAAGTGCTTGCACCACAACGCCCAGGAAATCTGTCTTGCACATCGGAACGTTTGATGAGGAAGATCAGTACGATCTCGACGACCCAGAGACCGACAGTCCAGCGCGAAAGTCCAGCTCGTCTGTCCTTCGAAGTGTGTCGTTCCAGCTGGGCACAAGGGTGAAGTAGTAGATGTGGCGACAAGTCACGGCTAGGCTAGGTTATTTAATCCAACGAATACGAGTGTGCCACCAGCAGTACAACCCAACCATCACTCGACGTGTGTGTGTCTCAAATGGCTGTCGTTGACGTCTGCATCGCTCGTCAAACCAAGTGTCCACCCCGCATCAATCCACCAACTTGGCTCCGTCGCAGGCCCGTTCGATTACCACATCAACGGGCCGCGATAGTGATGGTCAACTGCACCAAGCGGAAAAACACGCCACGCGATCCTCGTCTACGGCTCCCAAACACACGAACGCAAACTACCACGTCGAAGCAGCATATACCACACCAACAGCAAGATGAGATAGCACTCTCATCACCAGCCTTCACCAAGTCTGCTGAATCATGTTGTCGCTGCAGTCGCCTGCATTGCCATCAGCGAATGTCGGTGGGTGTGCACCTGCCACATACACTCTGCTGGGCGACCGTCACTCTGCGCCGGGTGGATTAGCGACTTGGTGTGGCCCACTCGATGCGGCGGCGCATTAAGTGCGATTGGGTGTCCCGTGGGTTTGAGGGCAATTCCAAAGTTGCCATCAAATCCACAGCCAGCTTCACCAACATGGGCGGCATGGTGCGCGAAGTAGACCGCGCCATCGGCGCCGTTTCCACGCTGGTCGTTGGCATCAGCTTCCTCATGGTACGCTGCGTGAACGGGACCTCCATTGGTGGCGTCGTACTCACGTGGTGCCTGCCGACACAACAGCTCCGACGATTGCTCCGTAAGGCGGAGGAGCCTGCACGGCGAGAGAAAGCAGACAGTACCGAGGATGCCACTGACGCGTACTACCAGTACGTCGGGTACCGCGGAGGGATGCACGCTTGGGACGTCGTTATTGACGATAATGCGCTGTGCAGGAGCAAGTATGGGCAACCGAAGCAACCGCTGTTCCAGCATCGTGGCTCTTGCGATTGCGGATCGCTCCGGTACGTGGCAAGCACATAGATGCACTGATGGCTTGACTCGATCCTGACCTCCATGCCACAGGTTCTTTGCGTTGGCGGCAAGGCGTGTCGAGGCGTTTGATGACAGCAACGTGCTCTCATGCAAGAAAGGTCGCTATCCGTACTTGGTACGTGATTGGCAATGCTGAGATGATGGCGACGAACGCACGGAATGACCTCTGGGACGACTCTATTTAGGTGGTTCCAACGTCATGTTTCGACATGATTGAGACCTCTGGCGAGATCTCGATCTACGAGCCTCAAAACTCGTCGTCGCAGCACGTGTTCTGCGGAAAGTGCGGTATGTGATTGTTCATTGCAGGATTTGATTGTGATTGGAGGTGCGCATGAGCTGACGTGGCTGTATGGTGCAGGCGTTCACATCTTCCACTTCGACCAGACCCAGTCAGACTACGTGGCTATCAACGTGTACTGCCTGGAAGAAGAGAACTTCGACGACATCAAGGTGCGCAGGAAACGTCTGACCCAAAACAGCTGATTCTGTTCGTGACTGACTGCTGTTTCTCGATCAAGATCGTATTCACTCCAAAGGGCGCTCGCCCCGTCTTCAGCTCCCCACAGCGCTTGCCAGCGCAGATTGAACAGGTTGGTGGTCGTGTCTGTCCCTAAAAGCATCACGAACAACAACTCACGCGCTGTCTTTGTCATCAGGCTTACAGACTTGCACAGCCACGACCGTTGCCTCTGTCTCGAGAGCAATCTTCGCGGGCAAACCATGGGTGCGTAGTGTCAGTCGGTATGTAGCTGGTGTTCTGCAGCACATGCTGACTGTCGTTTACAGCGATTTCCAGAAACAGCTAGCGATGTGGGCGAACGTGGAGAAAGACAGCCAGTACGCACGAAGTATCGACGACACGCGATCGACTCAATCGTCAAGCAGCTCGACCGTCGGCCGACGATTTTCGGTAAGTCCATTCTATTCATCACTATCTGCCTCGTGAACGTGCGCTTCCTCACCAAGTGGCAATGTCTGGTGTGAATTTAGTTCGATCTCGATGATCACCGCAGCGTGATGGCCATGAAAGACCAACTCGAATACTACCTCAAGGTATGTCCACTCATCACACCCATGCTCAATCCACAGACACCAAACCAACCAGTATCTCCCTGCACAGCGCCACCTTGGCGATGCCGCCGCACACGACGAGCGCCATCCGCGATTCCAGGTGTGACACGAGGTGGCAACATCCGGTAGTTTTTGTGGTATATTTCTGTACAGTGAACGTACAATTAATACAATTATTTCGGCGCGCCACCACACAGCGCATTCGTTGCAGTCGCTTTGGTGAGTGATGGTCACGTCAACTTCTTCATAATTTTAATATTCCAACCCCACGCCAACACACAACGAAATCGGTCGAAGACGACGCCAGTGACTGACGACGCCACCACGGACGACGACTGATGGGGATCCGTGGCCTCACGTCGTTCTGCCATGAGCACCGAGAGCACATGGCCACAGTCATCGACGACCTGTGTCGCGTGACGCTGGCGGTGGACTTCAACGGCTTCCTGCACCACATCTGCTCGCAGATCTTGATGCAAGTGGACGCGGAAGCGGGCGTCGCCATCGAGTGGCTGCTGCTGGGCGGCAATGCCGCTCGCCTGAAGAACATGGTCGACCGATGGCTCTGCGCCCTCGAGGCCAAGCGCATCAAGCTCGTGTTTGTGACGGRTCCGCCCCGCGCGTTTGCCGGCAAGAACGACCGCAAGCAGCGCTGCCGCGACGCGCGGGCAACGACCAAAGTGACCAAGATCCGGCAGCTCGAGACGATGCTGTTTGCCAACGACCCGGAGAACGGAGCGCTGCGCCTGGCTGTTGCCGAGCAGTGTCGGCCGGACACGCTCCGCGTGCTCCAAGAGACGAACGGCGTGTTCCCGTTTGCGCGGGAGACGCTGCGGGCGATCCTGATGCAGCACAAAGTGGAGATCACGACGGCTCCGCGCGAGGCTGACGAGACGCTGGCGCAGTACGTGCGTATGGGCAAGGCGTACGCGATTCTCGCGGCGGACTCGGACTTCTTCTGCATGAAAGACGTGAGATACGTGCCCTTCAAGGACCTGACTATCGACGAAGCCACCGGTTGCGTCGCCGCGCGCGTGTTTTATCCCGAACGCATTGCTGAAGCGCTGCAGCTTCAGCCTCAACAGCTGGTGGACCTCTCGATCTTGTGCAGGAACGACTTCACGGCCGTGCTCGATGACGTGTACAACCTAGGGGAGCGCTTGGGCTTCCCACCCGAGCGTGTGCAATTCCTGGAACCGTCCAAGGCTGCTGAGTGGATCCTCTGGAACACGCCGTTGCTGGAAGATCCGCAGATTCTTCAGATTGAAGATGAAACCCCGGGACTGCTCAGCGCGCTCTTTGAGATTTATGCGTTTTTTGGGTTCGGCAAGGAATTCTTAGCCATTCATGAAGACGTACAGCTGGCTGATGGCCTCAACAAGCGCAAGATGCTGAGGTATCGAAAGATGCTCGATGACAATGCCGTTCCAAGCTTCGCGGTCGACTTGATGGAGCTCAAAATTCGATCATTACCGTCCGGCTTCGATCCCATCGGAGTACATCGTCGTGGCAAGAACCTAGTCCACTTGATGTCGTCGTGTCGCCCCCTTTGCTATCACGCGCTCAATGTTCTTGACGTGCAAGAGCGCTATCGGTGCCCGAACACTGGGAAAGCGCGGCACGAGATTATCAAGTTGCGCGCGATCCACTCACTTTCGACGCTCCTCAGCGTTCAACCAAAAAAGCGGACGGAGCGATGGGTGGATCGTGCATTGCGAGACATCATGTACGCAGTTGTGAAGATGGGCGACAAGGAGTGTGCGCACGCCGACGCTGTGTTTGACTCGCTTTCGGCGAACAAGGTTGATCCAATCCGGACAGTCGTTAACGCGATGTTGGCGGTGGTGAATGCGGATAGCTCTTACTTTGGTCAGCAGCGCTTGTTCACGCCGTCAATCATTCAGATGTTACTGCTGTCCTCAATCATCAGCATCAAGCTACAAGACGACATTTTGATGCAAGCCAAGGCGCTCGACACGCCGGTGGAGGCATCCACCTGTGCAGCTGTGCACGCATTCATGAGCAGTTTGCAGATCGTGAGCGATACCCGGCGCATTTTGGTCGAAGCACCCCACTCGCTATATTCGCTGACGTTGTTTTCGTCTGAAATATTCATGCGGGTGCTCGCGGCAATGGACGATGAAGAGTTGTGCTCACCCAATGGTGCTGTGACCACGCAACATGTTGCCAGGGTGCTCGTCGATCTTGATGTTCTTTCACGCCAACAACAAGTGTTGATCTGGTCATCGTTTGAAGCGACGTACTCATGTATGACACAGCTATTGGGGCTGGCGCGTTGTTCTCCAGGAATCGTTTCGCCTGTCGACAGCAACAGCACCCAAGGCAAGAAGAAAAAAGGCACAAAGGCAAATAAAGGCACAGAAAACAGTCAGACTGGCAGCAAGACGAGTTCCGCATCAGGCTCCAGCAAGACACTATTGATGCCGTCATCTGTTGCGAAGCGAAATGGAGTGAACCGGCCGTCGACTGGAAGAAAAACGAGATCGAGCAAAATCACAACAGGTCAACCGAGCTTGACAACAAAGATGCCCGCTCCCTCGTTGCGTGGGATGATGAAAACATTGCCAGTTTTTCAGCATCGCGAGGAAATCATCGCAAACGTTGAGCGAAACCAGATCACGATTATTCAAGGCGAAACTGGCTGCGGAAAGAGTACATCAGTTCCACAATTCCTCCTGGATACAGCACTTGGTGAGCAGCGCAACGTAAACATCTACGTGACGCAGCCACGGCGCATAGCCGCGATTGAACTAGCATCAACGGTGGCAAAAATGCGTGAGCAGAATCAGTTTGATGAAGATGGTATTGTTGGCCACACGGTTGGCTATCGCATTGGACAGAAGCAATGCGTGTCAAGTCAAACACAGATCACGTACGTTACGACAGGTTACATGGTGGAGCGATTGATTCACGATGAAGACGCATTGTCGACGATCACTCATCTGGTTCTTGATGAAGTGCACGAGCGATCACTGGAAGTGGATTTTTTGTTGATGCTGTTGTACCTGCGGCTTCGAGACAACCCTGGCCTTCGACTCGTCATCATGTCAGCCACGATGGATGCCACCGTGTTATTCAAATACTTCACAAAAGGCTTGCAAACAAAGCTGCGCAACAAGAAGGCATTGTTCGGGGGGTCAAAACTACATCCCGTTCTTGATGTGCACTTGGAGAAGCTGTGCTCGCACTTCCCATCCCTTGAAGCAACTTGTGCTCAGCCGTTGGCGCGGATGAATGAGCATTTTGAATATTTGGTCAAAGAGAATGCAAGTTCGCGAAGCGAGCTAGCAATTAAACCCATCACGAAGATCCATGAGCATCAACTGACAGTCGTGGTCGAGATTGTTCGAAGCCTTCTTTTTGGAAACTTCGAGGGCTCTCGATGTGTGCTTGTGTTCTTGCCTGGTATCAACAGCATCAACGTGCTGTATGAAGGGTTAAGCAACATCATCGAGTCCGCGAGATTCCCACATCCAGTCAAGCTTCTTGTGCTACATTCCGGTATTGAACTGGAACACCAACGCGAGGCATTTGACGTCTTCGAACAAAAATCCGCCAAGATCATCTTGTCAACGAATATTGCAGAGAGCAGTGTGACCATCCCGGATGTCACTCACGTGATCAATTGCGGCGTGGAGCGGCAGATACAAATTCCAAATGACTCAAGCGCCCATGTTGAAGTTTTGATGAACACTTGGTGCTCGCGTGCATCAGCAAAGCAAAGGTCGGGTCGAGCTGGTCGGCTGAGAGCTGGTGTTGCTTATCACTTGTTCCCAGAAAGGTTTCGCAAGGTTTGCATGCACGAGTACACCGTGCCTGAGATTCTGCGCAAGCCATTGGATCGGATCATTCTGCAAATGAAGGGAAAGTTGCATCGCTTTGGAGTTCCAAGTGAGTTGTTCAGCAAAGCGCTTGACTCACCAGACCAACAGCACATTGAGGGAGCCTACGGGTTGTTGGCTCATTTCGGTGCCGTTGACTCGCCGAAAGAAGACGTGGCCCAGATCACTCAGTTTGGGGCCTTTGTCTGTAACTTTCCGCTCTCCTTGGAGCTCTGTCGCATGTTACTGACAAGCATGAGCGTGACGAGCAACTCGAAGCAAAGTACGGCAATGCTGTTGCATACAATCATTTTGGTTTCGGTATTGGCAGTCCCAGACATCTTTGTTATGCCGTCGTGGTATCATTGCAAGACATCTTCAGGGTATATGGCCGACATGAAGCGCAACTTGAAGGCAAAGCTGGGCCTTGATGGAGGGCTTTGGAGCGAGCCTTTGTCGATATGGCGCCACTATGTAGATTTCTTGGCAGCTCACCAGCTCTATGTGCGGCCGAAAGCCGATGCAATGTGCTTTGCCTCAGCGCTATCTTATCGGCGCTATCAAACTCTCAACTTTCTCATCTCAGATATTTGTCAGCGTCTGGTTGAGCTCAAGATGCATGAACAAAACGGTGTCGGCGGGTTGTTGACGAATGATGCAATCGACATGGTAAAGAAGCTAAACGTGTATGCGAGCACCCAGCGCGTGGACGAATCTCTCCTGGCGTTCGCAACGGCTGCAGGTGAACCGGCGGTTGTGGACACTCTGCGGTTTCTACTTGTCGCCAATTACGAAGAAGATGTGCTCGTTGCTGAAGTTAGCGGAAGCGGGATCAAAAGAGAGGAAGCAGGAGAATTGGATGCAGCAGTATCATCACAGCCCACGCTTGATCGCATTCAGCTATCGGTTGCTCGTCAGTCGGCAGGGGCATACTCAGTTCTTACTGCTGCGCAACGTGCAAGTCTGTTTGGGCAGCTGACGCTTGGCGGCAACTCAGAGCTGATTCAAGTCGGTGGCAATGCGTCGGAGATCGTTCTGAAATGCTCGGATGAAAGTGAACCAACAACTCAAGCCACGAGGCATTCTGGCCAACCAAGATCGCTGAACGAGCTCATAACCCGACCCAGCTTTGCTGCTTCGCTTTTGTATTACGTGCGCGATCAGCAGTATCCCGTTGATATCGGCGCATTCTTTAATTCCGAGGTGGAAACCTCGATCCGCTGTCGCGTGAAGTCCAGTAAGAACTTGCTCAACCTGTCGTGGTCGGACAAAGTAGGCAACAACGTTATGCTCGGTGGACGAAGCTTGTTTGGACTGCCGCTTCGCGACATCCACGAATCGCTCGACGAGCAGCCATTGCGGGCGATCGCGTGCGAGAAGCTGCTAACTGGGGATGAGATGCGCATGGTGTGCTCACGTTGCACGCTGCTTCCGCCGAACCTGGCTGGATACTATCCAGCTCTGCTGCTGCTGACAGCGCGCCATGATGCGAGCGTGTGGTTGTACGTTGATGACGTCACGAACGACATCGTTGCTGTCCGGGTCAACGGGCGAACGGCTGTGATGCCACCGAAGAAGAACCTGTCGTTTGCGCTCATTGACCACGTGAACCGAATGCGCGAGGCGATGTCCAAGTCGATCCACGGTGTCATGGGAGACGTGCGCATGGAAGATGTGCTGGAGCTGTGCCAAGATACGCACGTGCAGTGGAAAACGCCGACAAGAGGGGTGAAGCACACGTACTCGTGGCAAAATCTGCGCATGGATGAGGCTCCGATTGGTGATGGTAGTGAGATTGCCCGCCCTCGCTTTCCTCGGTTGTCGCCAACAGCTACGACCAGCATAGATTGCCACTGATCAACATGAAAACATCTATTCACTTCAATGTAACTCTATCCAATACGACAATATATTGATCAAGCACAAGTTCTAATAGGCTGTGATCTGGGTAAATGGCAAGCGTGCTGTGTTGGTGTCAATGCAGCTCCTGGTGCTTGCATTGGTGGCTACACTGGTGTTGGTTGGATCCCCAGTCAAGTACGGCGCATGTTCATGTGCTTCGAGGAACAAGAGCCCTGACTTGCTGTCACTGAATTACAGTCCAATATGAAGTCATCACACTTGATGTGTCGTCCGGCAAGCGAAAGCAACGCAATTGCTGCCACACTAGCCTAGTTTGCTCTTCGTACTATCGCCAGAAGTGTCTCTCCTAGTTTGCTTTGTACTGTCATGTTGGTTGCAAACGCTACGTCTCAGCTTGTCGCACGTGCGCAACTGCAATCACATCGACGGTTGGGACACGCACTGTACAGGTAACTCTCACGCTAGAGCCCCATCGACGCGAGGTGCTAGGGACAGGGTCACTAACATGGCTCCAGAGCCAAGTCCATTTGCCAATGTGTGTCAACGCAAAGCGGTTGCGACACTTCCACCGCGCGATCGCCTTCAGTGGTAGCGGCGCAAGTGGTTTCTGAGCGAATATCCCGCACGTTTCCAGAAGACTGTAGATGACATTAAGACTGGAGCGTGATACTTGCGTCAGGTGCCGTTACAGAAAACAACAACATTTGATGTAATATTGCATTTAAATTCACCAGTGGAGTGCTTGCATGAGTCAACAGGACACGAAGCCATTTTTCTACCGGTGGACTGCCGCCAACCGCGTGTTGTTGCTGGGTAGCGCGTTGCGACATCCACAAGAGAGGATAGCTCCCCAGTAATCGGTAAGTATTTGCCGTGGAGCACACGGTTTCCCAGCGCCAAGCGTAGTATCTCAAAAAGTCCGTGTAAATGTTACAAGTCTATATTCCTATACGCGCCAACGACATACTTGCTGTGCTGGCGCTTCACTACCATCGTGAACGCCAGTGCAAACAGCATCCTGATCAGTAATACTGATACGCCGGAAGAGCGTCCACAGGCCCAAAGTCGCATGAGCCTGCAGTGTAACTCTGGATGTGCGTCGCCATCTGCGCCAGTGTACACCAGCTACAGCAGCACGGCAGCAGGCAGTCTTCAGTCTTCGTGCCGGGAATCCGGAAGCGCCGGCGGATGTTGGTTCGCAGTTGCCAGATCGCAACCCAGTAGAGCAGCGCAAACGCGGTCGAGATGTAGCTCCACGTGGCGTGCGCGGAATACGTGTCCGATGAAGAAAGAGAAGCTCGAGTGTCGTTACCAGCGCCCAACATCGTGTTGTCTGAAGACGGAATCTCAGCAAACGCGATGGCTTGGAACACGAATGCCAGCAGCGCCACAACGAAGTAGAACAAGAGTGCACACGCGAATGAAAGCAGCCCCAGTCGTGACGTGATCTGTGCGAGCGAGATCCATGGGCAGAACGTGACCATCAAGCAGTTCGGTACCAAGTCGTCAAAGCACGAGAAGAAGCCTGTGCCCCAGTCGCCGACCAGGATGCCGTCCTCATTGAATGCTGGTTGTTCGGCGTCTTCGATGCCTTCGACGCCTTCGACGTAACTCGTGACCGTGCGTGCTGTATACGTGCCTTGGTCCACGGAAAGCGATTTCTCTCGGACTGCTGTCGTGGCCATCGTGGAAGAATCCCGATCCGTCGTGCACTGCGCAGGAAAAATCACCGAGTGGCTTTGCTCGCTCGCGCAGAACGTGACCCACGTTTTGTGCTGTTCCGTTGCCTCTGGTGAGGCATAGACGACTGCAAACGAAAGAACTCATCATCACCATCTGGGGGGCACAGACCAGTGTTAATGGCAAGTGCCTTGGTCCGCCATTCACGTGTTGTCTGAGCCAGCTGCGAAGACCAGTCACATGTTGAACTCGATGGGTAACGGGCGCCGACTTCTACATGTGGTCGATGGTGGGACACCGTGACGTCACAGCGGTGGCTGATAAATCACAAAACACGGTGAGCCGGTGGACTCGGTGACAAGCCACGATCAGATTGAGGCTCAAACAGTAATTCGTTTACAATCATTGATTGGAGAATTTGTAGTGCCGATACCACAACCGTCGGCCTCAATAATGACAACTTGTGACATCGCAGGATGACCACCAAGTATGGAGCTGTCGACCGTGCGGCTGCTGTCGACGACAACGATGCCAGTGCCGTGCGCTCTGGCGACGCAATTGAAGACACGTGCTCATGGCTGGCATGGCTGCTCTTCTTGTTCCATGAGGATATGCGCAACGCGCGTGGGCGCCATCCGCGCACGTCGTTGGTGCGTCGGTTGTTCAGCCACTCGTACTTGGAGCACCGCACCATCGGCGACTCCGCTGTGTTGCCATTGTCATTTCGATGCCAACAAACGCGCCCAGAGCTGGCCGCTGCATTGCGTGCAAGTAGCGGTCGATTACTGCCGGCGTTGTGCTCAGTTGAGTGGAAGCGGCTGTCGCGCCTGGCGCTCGGATGCGTCCTTGCGGCGGTGCTCAGTCTATGCGAGTCCGCGCTGCTCATCGAGCTGCTCCGCTACGTCACACAAGCTTCCGCTGACATGACCATGGCCGGGGTGTTGTGGCGGGTAATGGCGCTGCAGTTGGCGTTGGTGTCGGCAGTGAGCGCTGATGGACATGCAGATCTTGACCGCTCGAAAGCGAGCACGCGCGCAACAACAGCGCTCCAGTCGCTTGTGATCCAGCAACTCGTGACCCAGTCGTTCAGCGAGAATGGCAGCCGCCTGCAGCAGCGCAACGTTGAGAATGACGAGTCTGCTATTGTGCCGCCGCTACTGCTGGTGAGGGTGCTTTTCCGCCGCAGTGACACAGTCGCGGACGTCCTCACAGCCCAAGGCCGTGGGCTCATGGCACTGACCAAGCTCATCGGCCATTGTGCACTGCTAGAGTATCAAGTCGGTCGACGCATTGGTATCATCAGTGTCGGTCTGTGCGGTATGTACTTCGTGGTGTTCAGTGCTGGCCACCGCTGGCTCAGACGCGCCAAACAGCCGTGGGACGATGCAAGCGCGCAAACGATCCGTGCCCTGCGCGAGTACTTGATGGCCGTGCTTCCTGTGCAGCTGTACGCATGGGAGACCAAACTACGCACGCGTGTGCTTGAGGCCCGCCATCATGCGGCACTGGCTCGTGCCCGCCGGCTGATTATTCAGATCGCAATCGTCAGTGCCTCCTGGGGCGCCAAGTGGCTTTGCGTCGGGGTCATCTTGGCTGTGCTGGTGCAACTCAACATCGAGCTATCGGCTTTCATTGTCTTTGCTGTGATCTTGATCATGCACAAGAACTTGAGGGACGTCTGGGGAGACTTGACACCAATTTGGCGTTCGCGGGAGGCCGCTACTGCGCTGGAACGCTTTTTCTCGCCATCGTTGGATAACTGTGCTACCGGAAGTCTAGGAAGCACCAGCACTACAAGAACTATTGCTCATCTCTCACGCCCGCGACAACCGCTGCTCGATGCTGCGTCCCTGTCGTTCAACACTGGTGAGCTCGTGCTTGTCCATGGAATGGCAGGATCTGGCAAGTCTTTGCTGTTACGCTCGCTCGTGCACCAGCACAAGTCTTCACTTGAGAGTCCCCCGGGGCTCGTTGTTGCATATTGCGAGCAACAGCCGTGGCTACAACACGCATCCATTCGCGATAATATCGTGTTCGGTGAGCTCTTCGACGAAGCGAAATATCGGTGCGTTCTTGAGGCGTGCGCCTTGCTGCCAGACCTCGTGAGGTTGCCAGCTGGAGACCAGACAATGATACACTCTCGTGGTACGAACCTCTCTGGGGGTCAGCGTGCTCGAGTGGCTTTGGCCCGAGCCTGCTACGCCGATGCAGAACTTTATGTGCTCGACGGCACGTTGGACAGCGTTGATCCGGTCGTGCGTCATGAGGTGTTCGCGAAGTGTCTTTGCCACTTGCTGTGCCACAAGACGGTAGTGCTGGTGACGCATGACCCAGAGCTCGTCTCGTCGGCTAATGTCGACCTAGCTGTCCTCGTTCAAGATAGCAGCGTCCGCGCAACACGCACAAGGCGAGTGACTTCAACGAACAGGTCGAAGACTGCTGACGATTTATTCAGCAATCGCTTGCGCATACTGATGGCTGGCAGACGTGCAAAGCAAGATGGAAATTTCCAATCAACAGGTCTTTCTTTTTGGGATGCAAGTGCCGCGACCCGACAACTTTACAGCACCGCGAGCGAGAGGTCAGCACCTTTTCCATCACCTTTTGAGCTTACTAACGACGATAATGAGCAATTATCACGCCCGAAACGCCACCAAGGTGTTCGTGACGAGTGGCATGCGCTGTGGAAGACCAGTGACGAGTGGCATGCGCTGTGGAAGACCAGTGACGAATGGAAGGTCATGAGTGGAGTGGCTCTTCTCTGTCTTGTGTTGTCGTTTTTTGGCAGTCTGCTTTGGCTAGCTCGTTGCGTAATTCACGACTCGAATCCAGGTTCGGATGTTGTTGTGTATTGCGTCTGGAGCATTGGGTCAAGCACACTACTGTTCCTGGTAATCAAGGCGACGGGAGTGGTAGCTACCACCTTCCTGGACGCGTTGCTTCGCCAGCTGGTAGTTGCAATCACTGAAGCACCCGTGGAGTTTTTCGAAGATCTTGATGTCGATGTGCTAGTGAGCAACCTGTGGATTCACTTGAAAGGAGCCGATTGGTCATGGCACAAGATTATGGCTTCCCTCGCATCCGGTGCAAGTGTCGCTTGTGCCATGGTGCTTTTGTGGGCTTGGGCATCTGGTCCCCTTGTGCTACTATTGCTGCTTCCTGTTGCGATGGAGTGGTCTTACTTGACACAAGATTCGATGAATTTCGATATGTACGCATCGAATGCGCATCTGCTGGGATTGATGGAGCATTGGTTCAAAGAGATGTCAGCAGGCCTGGTAGTGGTTCGAGCATTTGGACCAAATTGTCAAGACCGCTTGGTGACGCAATTCGAGTCCGTTCTTGACCTCCTCGGCGCACAGTCACTTGTTATGCGTGTACACGACTGCTACATACTTCTTCGCTTTGCGTTCTTGCGCGTCATGCTGCTATGCATCTTTGCCGGGCTCGTGAAGGAGTGTGATGGCTCAACTGCCCGGGGACTTGCGCTCGTATGCGCGGTCTATCTGCCGACCGAGTTACTCAGCATGAGTGCTTGTGTATTCCGCCTGAAAGCACTCATGTTGCAGACTCATCGCCTGCGCGATGTCGCTAATGAAGCTGTTAGTGCGCGCCAACGATTGATCGTGCCAAGGATAACAACTCCCGCATCATGGCCAACCAGCGGTGCCGTAGAGTTCGATCACGTCTGGTTCGCGTATCCATCAACATCTTTGTCCTAGCAACCTTCGTACGTGCTGCGCAATGTGTCGTTCACGATTAGCAGTGGTGAGAAAATCGGTGTCGTCGGTCGAACGGGCTCCGGCAAGAGTTCACTGACTATGGCGCTCTTTCGGATCCATGAGATCACACGAGGCCGCGTTCTTGTGGATGGTATCGACGTTCGAGAATTGTCACTGCGTGATCTGCGATCTCGGCTCCGAGTGATACCGCAAGCACCAGTCTTCTATCGCTGCTCTGTGCGTACATATCTAGATCCATACGATGACTTCGAGGACGAGCAATTGTGGCGTGTGCTGCGCAATAGCGGCCTGGCATCGACGCTGGTGCCCAGCCTCACAGTGCAACTGGCTGATGACGGTGCCAACTGGAGTGCCGGCGAAAGGCAATTGCTATCGCTTGCACGTGCCCTGCTCCAACCGTCACCGGTACTGGTTCTGGATGAAGCTTTTGCAGCCCTCGATCAAGCGCGCGATGACCGAGTGTTGGAGCTCATCGACCACGCATTTGAAAGATCGACAGTCTTCCTCATCACCCACCGTATGGATCAGATCCTAAGCTTCGATCGTGTCCTCGTAATGCATGACGAAGAGGTCGCCCAGTTTGACCGAGTAGAGGAGTTGCTGATGAACAGCGACAGCAAGTTTTTTAAGCTTCTCGAGACATCCCCGCTCACAAAGTAGACTTGCCTCCATCACAGAGTATTCATCGTAAAACAAAAAACTTCACGATCTCTACTCTTGCCACCACTCATAGACTATTCATCGTGAAAAAGAAAAGACTTCATTATCCCTACTCAAGTGTACGCGATCGTATCCCTGTACTTGCTGTCTACTAGCTGTCAGCAAGGCAAGTAAAGTGCTTGCCTCGCCTTCATCACAGCTTCGAAGTCGACGTCGTTCACGACTCAGTAAGCGCCACCACCACCACCACCACCTCGCAAGCTTGCCGTGGCGCCACCTGCCTCTCCTCCGGCTCCTCCGGCTCCTCCAGCGGCGCCGCTAAATCCAATGACACCTGCGCCACCACCACCGCCGTACTCGCTGCCGCCGATCATT
>NSDO01000132.1:69549-121643 GCA_002286825.1 Lagenidium giganteum
ATCGCTGCGCACACGATCAGCATCCACGTCGATGATACCATGGTGATGATTGTTGTTGTTGTTGTCGTTGTTATTGTTGTTGTCACTGTGATTGCATTCAGCCAAAGCGTTGGCTGCTGATATCAAGCTACGATGCAAGTGAAGTGCTTGGCTGCATCACAGTTCGGAGCCAATGCGGAAAACAACTTGCTGACGCCAAACCTATAGGGTGTGAATTCTTTCGTCGGAAGGACGGGGCTTTCATGACCATGTCATACTGTTTCCATGGGATTTGCGGGGTTGTGTTGAAGTAGTTTTACTATCGCTATTAAAGTTAGTTGGTGTGCTGCACTTTTAACAGCTTTCTTTGAGAATGCATTTCTTTTCCCATCGCTCCTTGAAGTACATGTTGAGATGCCGCCCTGCGTCCCGTAATTTCGTGATTTCGTCTTTTTCATCTTGAGTCATGCTTGGATACAGATCGTTTTTTTGATCGTGATCTTTTTGAGCGTCATACACGGAAATTTCGCTCGATACGCGGTCGTACTCGATACGATGATTGCCCTTGATGACAGCGAACTTCTTGGCGGGGTTGTTGCTCCACACCACGCGCTCGCCGAATGGGATCTTGCGCTTCAGCGATCGACCAATGCCACTCTGGATGAATCCTTCCTCTGGGACTCCAACAATATCCATGAGCGTGTTGAGCATGTCGTACTGTTCCGTGGCATCATCGATAATCATGCCAGCTGCCTTGCCCAACCGACCTTCAGCGATCAGCGCGCCAGCGACGCGAGTACAGGACATCTGACGAGGTTCTGGGTTGTCGGTGCCAAGTTCTGGTGCTTGACCGTGGTCACCCATAATGAGCACTATCGTATCGTCCAAGATGCCTTCCTTTTCCATGCGATCCATAAACTGGCCCAGTGCCATGTCTTGGAAGTAGCGAAGTTCAACGTAGCGCTTGATCGTATCCTTTTCCTTCTCGCCTTCGTACAGGGGCGACAGATCCACCGGGATCTTGTAATCCGCGAACCACTTAGGGCGATCCCAGTATGGCACATGGCTCGTAATCGTGTAGTGGTTGATGAAGAACGGCTTCTTGGGCTCGCCCTTCTTCATGCGTGCTTTCTGGTCGTCCGTCTGGTTCTTCATGATGTTGCCGAGGACCTGCAGGGCCAAGTCATCGTGCACACCCCAATAGCTGTGAGCGCGCGCAGCGCCACCGTTTTCTCCAGACCAATCTTTCGGGTCGATGCCCAAGTCCTTCTCGCACAGTGCTTTGAACTCGTCTACAGACAACACTTCGTCGAAACCGTGAGCAGGCAAAAACTTGTCCCACTGATCGTAATCCGTGCGGCAGCCTGATGTGAACATTGGATGATAACCCTTGGCTTTAAAGAACTGCGGCATACCCGACAACTCCACGCTCTTGCGTCCACCGGTCGTGCCCGAGTCAGTGACAGAATCATACGGCAGCTGCCCAAACAGAATGCTTTCGACCGATCGACTGGTGCGATAACTCGACCAGAAGTTGTGGAAACCAATGCCACGCTTGGCCCAGCGATCGAAGTTCGGAGTCACCGTGATGTTCTTGTTCTTGAGCAGGTACGTGTTGTTTCCAACCATGTACTGCGAGTCGTGGTAGCGGAATGACTCCACAACAAGCACAAGCACGTTAGGTGGGTCCTTTGGATCGACCTTGACGTCAAACGCTAGTTGGCCACGGAAACCCTTTGTCTTGCGGTACAGCACATCTTCACCGAATGGCTCATACAACTCGGTGGCACCGTGAATATAGATGTTCGAGCCCGACGTAATGTCACCGCTCACTTGGGATGGAGGGAACTCCTTCTTAAACCAGATGCGGAAGGGCTCGTTGAGTGTGGTGTTGAGACCAATGTTGGAGACCACATGAGATGTGCCCGCGGCCAGCGCAAGCACAATGACTGGCATCAGGATGAGAAAGAACACGGTGAAGATGACCACAAATCCGGCGTTCAGCCATGTTCGCTTGTCCTTCACGTTCCAACGTCGAGAAGCTGCTTCGGAATCACGGTTTTGCTTGCTTTCCTCCAGCTCCGCAGCCTTAATCTTCTGCTCAGTGCCCTGCTCGAGGTTGGAGTACGCAGGCGATTCCGGCAGGTCCAACATTGGTTCGTTCACATCAATCGTGGAGCGCACTCCACGAGGGCGCACAATGTGAGCAGGATTCCACTTGGACAGGTCGATCCACATGACGGCAAACGTCGAGAACGCCAACGCGTAGAGCACGGTAACGATCACAGTCTTGCGCATGATAGCAAGCTCTTCCTCCGCCACTTGAAGGTTGGATGCGGCGCTCTTGTCGTTGAAATACATCTTGACCCATTCAAACGTGAAACGCATCTGACGCGTACGCATCAGGATGGTATCGGCGCTAAATGGACCAATGCAGATCACGAAGAGCATGAGGTAGACGAAGAAGCGCACAACACGGAAAAGCACGACCTGGATGCGTGCGCTAGTCTCCATGGAAGTGCAGCAGTCGATGCAACCGTTCATGTGAGTCGTGCTCTTGAATGCGTTGGCCTGGGCAATGCACATATCCACTGCCCACAGGAGAACCACCATGTACGTGACAAGGACGAAATCTTCGAGCAGGCCAAGCATGATGCCCTTGAACTTGGTTCCAGCCGTGTTGTCAGCAGGCGCTCCAAACGTCTGAATGACGACAGACATCACCACGCACCGGTAGGAGAAGAAGTAGATCATCATGAAGAGGTAGACGAAGAACCAGTTGAGGAACGGCTTGCGCTGCATCACGCGCTCGCACATGTAGCGCGCCTTCTTCCATCCCGTGGCCTGATGGTCTGGGTGCGGCGCCGCGTCGACATCCGACGAGATGCGGTGGGCACGCGTCGGGGTGTCGTCGTCGTTATACTCGAGATCCATCACTGGTGCCGACTGCTTGCGCCGCGGCGACAGCTCATGGTTGCCATTCGAGAACACAATCCTAGCTGAAGGCGAGCCGTGCAGTTCGCTTGTCTGCATGGTCGTCCGCAACCGAGGGGGAGAGTGCTGTGTGTGCGGCAGATTTCGGAATGCGCCGCTCTCTGGTCATCGCGGCGCTCGCCTCTCCTCCTCATCGGTCGATCGATCGCTGGCGCTGCGCCTCGACCCATGGCCGTCAGTGGCGATCAAGTGTGTACCGACAGGTGACCAGACAGGTCGCCGACGTGGTGCAAAACCGGACCGCTAGTTACACGCGGTTCGAGCCGACCTGCATCATGTCTCACAGTTATATTGTTTTATAGAGGTCATTTGTAAGCGGAATTGACTCGCTTACCCACATCTGTTTCCACAGTCTACTTCTTTTCCAAAGTAGGTATAGGGTTCGGTTGATGAGTTGAAGGCAACTTGACGACGAGAGACTCGCGCAGTGCCAACGGCTCTCGCTTGGGCAGAGATAGTTGTTCCCGCTTGTCACGGGACCATGGCAATGCGAAAAATTCGGACGTGAAGTCTACGTGAGCAGCGGTGGATGGCGGCGACGAGGCTGATCCCGAGGTCTGCTGTCATGGCAATATTCTGTCGAGCAAAAATTCTCCGCCGATTCATTTGCGCCGCAGACTCGATTCATCTGGCATTCGCATCTGCTTTCAAACTTCTTCACGGTTCAAGTTGCATCAGCTGCCCGCCCATTGAGCTTGAATCACACCGACGCAAACGACGCGTTGGGATGGATACTGTACCTACCCGTCACGTCGCTGATTGGCTGAAATTATGTGGGGTGAGGGTTCTTTTTTTTCACTCTTTTGAGCTGGGGTGTCAACATGGATGCAACCATTCACTGCCTTGCGTAGACTTGCCTTGGCAATGCGTGGAGGTCGACTTCACAAAATGCGCTGGTGACACACGTCGCAGTGAATGCTGCTCCGGACACTTCCAGTGGGGGCTTCCAGTGAGCGCCACGCCTTGGCAAGCAGAATCGTGAGGAGTGGCGGCACCGAACGTCGTTGAAGGGTGAGCAATGCTCAAAGCGGTCAGACCAGCGACAGGTGGAGATGGTGGTGTGGAAAGCTCAATGCAGCTGGTTGGTGGGACGCAATCGTGGACATTCGCATCGAAACTGTTGCTCACAACGAATCGCATTTTTTAGATGCTTCTTCGTCTCGCAACTGCTGCATCATGCGTGCGGAGGTCATTGCGTCGAGGGCGTATTGTCTGTTGTCTTACCCACAACGGACGGAACAGATTGAACCCACGGCTTCGCTCGTCTGTGATTGTGGGCAATAAGGCACACAGTTCCAATGCTCGCGAAATTTTCAGCGTCAGCATGTAAAGCAGTGCGGTCCAGATGACAAGATATATATAAGGTAAGGTTTTCACGTTGACTGCATCCGACTCTGCTGCACAAAACTCGACTGTGGACCACAGTTCAATTCTCGACCATCGTTTTAAAGTACCACAGACTGTGGAAAAAATGGTCGAGGATTGAATTGAAGTGTATTGTGCCGGCTTAATCCTTACACTGATACCTATGAGATAAGAACCCGGCTATCCTATGGGAACCACTGGGTTAGCGCGGCCGAGTGGCACCGGATTGGGCGCCCTGCCAATGGCGTCGATGTTAGCCTGGCGGCCTGCCATGCATTTACGTCGTTGTCCGCGTGTGTGAGGAGGTGGCGAAGTTTTGCGAGAGGGGCACCGTCTCCGGATTGATGGGTGTCCAGGGCGTCATTGATGATTGCATCCGCGAGTTTGTTGTAGTGGAGGTAGTGGTGTGTCCATGACCTGACGCGAACTGCTGACACGAGCCTTCTGGTTCGTGTGAAGTTTTGAAGAAGACCTGGGTGCTACGGTACTCGGAGTAAAACGACGGTCGAGACACGTCGCCAAGCTCAGCGGAAACTGTGTTGTCGGGGAAACGAGGCGGTTTACTGAAGTGCGAGACCATCGGATATCAACGAGCACATCAAGTCAGAGCGCCACAGCATTACACTAGCGCATGTGAGTGAGGCCAATCACCCTGGCTTTCATTGTTATGGTTGAGGACGTTGCTTGCAGAAAACCCCGAGTCACACCGATTTGTGGTAATCCACTTTGAGTGGTTCATGTCCAGGATTGCCGGTTGCCATGACGCTAACGTGGATGATGTTATCTGACGATGGTCTCGGCCAATTCAGTCCTCGAGATAAATGGTTCAATTAAGTGTTTCACATCATGTTCGCAACTCCAACCACATCTCCGCATTGCATAGTCTTTACTCATGTAATCGAGGAAAGAACAGCGTCAGTGGAATTGCAAGCACTGGAAGTGTAATGGATTCGTGTCTGTATTTGGATTGGCAGGAATGACCAGAAAGCCTTTGATGGGAAAATCTACATGTTGACCGATGTGTATGTCGGAATCTTGGAGCGAATGATTGCCAATGCTTCTTTGCCTCCGTTTCGTTCCAGCACGGACAGTGTTTCCTCGACTTGGGTGCGGAACTGCTTCGTCAACAGCTTCCGATGGATTTGCTGCATGATTTTGGCTAGGTACACGTTGAGTTCATCCTCGACGACGTTCGAGAGTAATCGTGTACCCTCGAGTGCCATCAAAAAGATGTCATCTTCCTTTGCCATTAACGCGGCACGCAATGGATTGATAAGCTGGCCGAGAATGGGCAGTGTTCTTTCGCGTGCATCTTCGAGTTGGATCAACTCTCGGAACGCCGTTCGCGCCAGAAAAACAAACGGATGCTCTGTTTCCTGGAAACCTTCAACACACGTGATCAGCAACGGATTGAAATCCACCGACTGTGGTTCCTTTGTCCATTGCAACTGATTCTTGATGCTGCCGTGGTTGATACGACAAGGAATACTTCCAGCGTCGTACGCAGCCCCGAAATTCCTGTGTGGCATCCGACAGCAGACAGTGTTTGTCTCCGCAATGCACAAAGCAGTAGCAAGATAAGTCACTCATAGACGAACGTACGTTTTGTGCTTTTTCTTTCCTGTCGTCCACATTGCCGCTTGCTTGTGCTTATGCAGTGCAGCAGATGGAGGTGGATGAAGTTTTACCGCTCGTTGGGCTGGTGGAGCGGAGTCAGCCGACGTGGCGGCGGATGGCGGTGTTTTGATCGCCTTTCGAAGTGGTTGAGTAGATTCCGGGCCCGCTGAGTGCTTCGCCGTGCTTGATGCCGTTGCACGCGAGGCACTGGACGGCTTGGGTACCTTTGCCGGATCATCCTTCTTCACAAGCGAGTTGTTGGACTTTTCTCTCGTCGGTGCATTGTTATCGCTCTTTGTCGCCGCGGGTCGTGACGAGACGATTGGAGCCATGACTTTCGTCTCCTTCGCTGCTTTCTTCGATGTGCCTGCGTCGGCATCGCAAGGTTCCCCTTGCGAACAAAAATATTGTGACAGAACGTATTTATAATCATACAAAAGCTTTTGCGTGCAATTATACATCCAAACCATGCGGCTTTCAACTCTGATGCGGTCAGCACAGATCTCAAAGGCTATCCATCAACGCGATCGTTATAATCCCCATGATCGATAGTAGCGGAACTCCTCTTCATGTGTGTCGAAGACATCGATCCATCCTGTTCGGTCTGGCTCTGAGAATGAATAATGCTCATGCAGGGTCAGCTTGGCATTGTTGGTGCGGCCTTTCAGCGTTGGAATCTGGAACCGGAATTCAATAACGGAATGGTTTGTCGGCACACTGACAAACACTTCGTTTCTGTCAACGCGGTAACTTCCCCGGTACACATCCTTCTTGGCGCGAGACAATATGGCGGATGCTTCGTGAGGTGGTTTGAATAGCATGGCATACAACACTGAGCCATCGCGCTGGAAGGAGAAGTAGCGGTAGTAAATACATTGCAAAATCGACCCAGGCGGCAAATCAGTCCACATGTTGAGCTCTGGCTTCTTGTAGTACGACACTTTGAGCCAGTAGAACCCATTGTATCGCACACGTGGACGCTCGATGAACATTTCGTACCACGTCGAGAACTTGCGCAGCGAGAACCGGTTCGCAGCTGCGGCCGCACGTGGGTTTTGCACAGGAAAGATGCGCCGACAGAGCGTCTCGAACACCACCTCCGACCGCGCGACATGCATGAGGCGCTTGCACGTGCAGATACAGTGGCCGACGGAATCTTCGTCCAAGTACTTTAAGATATCCATCAGCAGCACTTCGGCATAGTTGAGTAGCACATGCTCGCTGTTTGCTGTCACAACAAGGATCTTAGCCCATGCAAATGCCCACAACGCTCCACCAGATGCACCAACCTTCCTCTTCTTCTTCTTCTTCGTCTTCTGCCTCATCTCCGTCCACGGTCTCACTCAACTTCATGCCGTGGGTGACATACGTGCCAAGGTCCTCCACAGGGTCAGTTGGCACAGAAGAAGCAGGCAAGGATGTGGCGGCGGCAGCAGCCGCTTGCGGGTTCGACGACGCGGCTGGACGACGCACTTGGACTTGCTGGGCTTCCGACTCGATAATCTCCGCTAGGAAGTCTGGTCTGCACACACATGCACAGAAGCACGCACGCAACCTATGAGTCTGATGAAAGCAAGAGCCAGAATCACAATCCCACGCACTGCACGGATTCCAGGAGCGCCGCTTGCAGGGCTTCTTCGTCGGCGTCACGCGTTCGGCGATGGATCGGCTGCACGGCATCGTTGCTCTGCTGCGCTGGTCGCGCGGCTTGCTTGCGGCCGCGGGTCACCATCGCTACTGCCGCACTAACACTCCAACTGCTCGCTCACATCGACGCTTTCCTTCGTGTTCTTGCATCTGCTCTTGAGCAGTGATATCCTGTGGAAACCGATTGATATCTCTTCAACACGAATGTTTGCGAATATCTGGCTACCCTCGTGAAACCGAAACTAGGATATTGAGGTGTTGGCAAAGTGGTGTCATGAACAAAGCCTAGTGAATCATTACAGCGCATGCAGATCAAATCCAAGCAGCTACAGAAACAGAATGGTCTACATGCCTCGACCACCACCGACACCGAATCCTCCTGCGCCTCCAGGTCCGCCAAAGCCTCCAGCACCTCCAAGTCCGCCGAAGCCTCCGGGTCCACCGAAGCCTCCAGGACCGCCAAAGCCTCCAGGTCCGCCGAAGCCCCCAGCACCACCAACGCCACCAGCGCCGCCGAAGCCACCTGGGCCGCCAAATCCTCCACCGAGGCCACCTCCAAGGCCACCAGCGCCTCCGAGACCACCGGCACCACCGAGTCCTCCAAGACCACCGGTACCACCGAGTCCTCCAAGACCACCGGTACCACCGAGTCCTCCAAGACCACCGGTACCACCGAGTCCTCCAAGACCACCGGTACCACCGAATCCTCCAGCGCCACCGGCACCGCCAAATCCGCCGCCAAGTCCTCCGAGGCCACCAGCGCCACCAACTCCGCCGACACCGCCACCTAGGCCACCTGCGCCTTGTCCGAACCCGCCCAAACCGCCTTGACCCCCGATGCCACCTACACCCTGACCGTTAAGTCCGCCGAACTGGCCACCAATAATACCACCTTGTCCGCCGCCGCCGAAGCCGCCCAAGCCTTGCCCACCCAGTCCACCGGCTCCACCGATCTGGCCACCATTGCCAGCGCCAGGTGCAGCGCCATTTGCTCCACCGTTTCCTGGAAGACCACCACCACCAGGCTGCTGTGGTGGCTGTTGAGGAGGTTGCTGCGGCGCTGTTGTAGTTGGACGTCCTCCGAGAGTTGTAGGAGCTGGAGTTGGTGGAGAAGCTGGTTGACCGTTGGTTGGAGCACCTCCACCATTACCATTACCATTGCCATTGCCGCCGTTGGTGGCACCACCTGCGCCATTAGCTGCAGCTCCACCGTTCGTTCCCGGAAGTCCACCTCCCGCTGCTGCTCCTCCTTGACCTGGAAAGAAACCGTTCGTCACTGATCCGCCGCCCATGCCAAGCTGGCCGCCAAATCCTTGTCCGCCAGCGCCAATTCCGCCAAAACCGGCACCACCACCTTGAGCGAAACCACCACGTCCTCCGAATCCATTCATACCACCTGGCCCACCGAAGCCACCCGCTCCACCGAGTCCGTTCATGCCGTTGAAGCCTCCTGCCCCACCACCGAAACCTCCACCGAGGCCATTCAAACCTCCGAAACCGCCGGCACCACCAACACCTCCGTTTACGCCACCAACACCGCCTAGTCCCCCAAGGCCACCGCCAAGACCCCCAAGGCCACCAGCACCACCGAGCCCGCCAGCACCACCGAGCCCGCCAGCACCACCGAGGCCGCCAGCACCACCAAGGCCACCGGCGCCACCGAGCCCTCCGAACTGTTCACTTGGGCGCTGGTTGTTGCTGGTTCCAGTGGCTGTAGCGGGTCGCGGAGCTGGAGCTGGTGTAGGTGACGGAGATTTTGCTGGAGTTGCTGGACTCGGCGCACGCGTTGTTGTTTGCAACTGTCTGGTGTTGCCTTCATGACCGCAAACGCGTTCGTTGACCAAGCCGAGAATAACCACGCAGAGTATGATGGACACCTTCATGGCGTTAATGGTCTGGTTGCTGCTGGATGTTGCTGTGCTGGCTGAGACGCAAGACGCGAAGTGAGCTTCTCCTTGGCACCGTTTCTGAGGCTCTCATTCGCTTTCGGCCATCACTGCCCATGTTCTCTTGGTTGGAAGCTTCAAGAGACCATGAAGCAGCGCCAGGGATCCACATCACACAGCACTTCAACATCCCAACATCACTCACCTTCAAACACATTTGACAGGGTATTCATTTTCTCGTCTGCACCGTTTTGTGGTGGTCTCGTGGTGACCATCAAGTCGACACCAATATAATGAGGCGGCACCTGGCGACAGCGCGCCAGCTTCATGCGCTGTGTGCGCCATTGCGCCGACGCCCAGCGCCGCTGCTTCTGTCCCAATCGCGAAATGGTCTCTCGCGCTCGCCACTGGCGCATCGATCCATCGCACGCCTCTTTTCGAGCAGCAAGGACGCCGATCTCGAGCGAATCCGCAACATCGGCATCCTGGCGCACATCGACGCCGGCAAAACGACGACCACGGAGCGCATGCTGTTCTACTCGGGCGCCATCACGCGTATGGGCGAAGTGCACGATGGCGACGCCACGATGGACTTCATGCCGCAAGAACGTGAGCGTGGCATCACCATCGGCTCGGCCGCCATCAGCTTCGACTGGCGTGAGCACAAGATTAACCTGATCGATACGCCGGGACACGTCGACTTCACGATCGAGGTTGAGCGCGCTGTTCGTGTGCTGGATGGCGCAGTGGCCGTGCTGGACGGTGTCGCTGGTGTCGAAGCCCAAACCGAGACCGTGTGGGAGCAAGCGGATCGTTACCGTGTGCCTCGCTTGGCGTTCATCAACAAGTTGGATCGTGAAGGCGCGTCGTTCGAGCGCTCGTGTGAGTCGCTGGAGTCGCGTTTCAACGTCAAGACGCTGCGGATTCAGTTGCCAGTGGGTGAGGAGGCCGAGTTCGAAGGCGTGGTCGATCTGGTGAGTATGCACTTTATCAAGTGGGTCGACAAGGACGGCAAGCAGGTGCAGCGTCTGCCGATCATTCCCGGTGCTGCTGGTAGAATGGCCGAGTTGTACGAAAAGGCTGCAGCTGCGCGTCAAGAACTGGTGGAGAAGGCGTCGGATCACGACGACGAGTTGGCTGAGCTGTTCCTGATGGAAGAGGAGGTGGACGAGCAGACATTGCGCAGCGCGTTGCGCCGCATTGCCGTGAACCGCGATACGGCGACGTCCGCGATCATCACACTGTGCGGTAGTGCGCTGAAGAACAAGGGTGTGCAGCCGCTGTTGGACGCTGTGGTGGACTACTTGCCATCTCCGGCCGATTTGTCGCCGTTTGAGGCGCACTTGGTCAAGAAACCAAAGGGCAAAGACGCAAAGGAAGTGGTCGAGACCATCACACGCCAGGCCTCGTCGGATGAACCGCTGTGTGCGTTGGCATTCAAAGTGAAGCATGACCGCCAACGCGGCCTTGTGGTGTTTTTCCGCGTCTACTCCGGCGTGCTCAATGCTAAAGCCCAACTGTTCAATACAACGCGCAACGCCAAGGAGCGACTAACGCGTCTTATGCTTGTCGCAGCGGATGACAACGAAGAGGTGACTGAGATCACTGCCGGTAACATTGGCGCTGCTGTTGGCCTCAAAAACACGTACACGGGTGATACGATCGTCGCCTCGAAGGACCATCACGCCAACGAGTTCGTCGTGCTTCCTGGCGTGCAGTTCCCCAAGCCTGTGTTCACATGCTCGATCGAAGCTGAGTCGTCCGAGAAGCAAAAGGATCTGGATGATGCGTTGTACCATTTGCAGCGCGAAGACCCTAGCTTTGTGGTATCGGTGGACGACGAGACGGGTCAGACGCTCATGTCTGGTATGGGCGAGCTGCACTTGGACATCATCAAGGAGCGCCTGCGGACCGAGTACAAGCTGTCCCCAACCATCGGAGCCATGCGAGTGGCATACTTGGAGACAGCAGCCCATCCGGTCGAAGAGCAGTTTGTGTACGACACGATGCTGGGCACAGACCGTCAGTTTGCCACAGTGAAGCTCAAGATTGAACCGCTCGTTGACGCCGAAAAGGTGGACAATGAACAGGCGATGAACAACATCATCTCATGGGAGCATTCGGCTACCAAAAAGATGCCGCATGCGTTTGTGTTGGCTGTTGAAGAAGGCCTTCGAGGTGCCTTCAGCCGAGGCGTGCTGTCATCCAGCCGCATCGCCTACGTCAAGGTGACCATCGACGAAAATGAGTGCGTGTGGGATCAAGACTCGAACGCGAACGCTTTCCGGGTGGCTGCAGCCCTCGGTTTCAAGAGCGCTCTGAAGGAGGCAGCTCCAATGATTTTGGAACCGATGATGAAGCTCGAAGTCCACGCTCCTGATCGCTGTGTGGGCGACGTGCTGTCGGACTTGACCTCACGGCGCCGCGCCCACATCCAGCAAGTCGGTTCAGCTGTGGGCGATGGCACCGAACGACAGGGTCGCTCCGTCGTGGATGCGCACGTGCCGTTGGCCCACATGGTTGGCTACGCGACTCTGCTTCGCTCCAAGACACAGGGAGAAGGATCGTTCGGTATCCAGTTCCTCAAGTACGTCGAAGTGGATCCAGCAACACGAACGCGTCTCACCATCCCATCGGCACCGACCATTTCACAAGAGGAGCAGTAAGCTGCCGTGTGGGATAAAATATAGAGTGCAGTTTCATCATTAGTTCATTTCAAAAACCATGCCATCTCTGCGTACCTGTGCGTGGCACTCACACGGATGTGTAGATACCAGCAGCACATGCAAACACTCCGAGCGTCACGGTCGCCAGAAGAACGAGCTGTCGAGAGAACGAGATCTCATTCGCATGCAGGCGCTGATAGAACAGGACTGGAAGGACAAAGCCCAGCAACGAACAGCACGTGGAACCGACGAACGAGATAAATGGCCCGAAGTCTAGAACCAACCCGACATTATCAGAACGATTGCGATCTCCATCCCAGACAGCAGCAAGGGTGGCTTACTTGGAACAAATGCAGCAGTCACGATCGTCAACAATACCACGGATGAGCGAAATAGGACGGCTTGGTACTGCACACATTGACATTAGCAAGTGCTCATTTGTCGCTTGCTGTTTTCAAAGCAGACAAACCTTCGGGAGACGGCGCTCGCCTTGTGGAGCAACTAGCGGTTGAAGCACTTCGAAGACTGGGAAGAGCATGAGCGGGTGCGCGAAGAACAGTCCTACACAGAGGCACAGCTTGACGGCTGTTGCTACCGCACCGTGTCCTGACATGTTGAGCGTGACGACGTCGTGTGTGGCTTCACCAAACGCAAGATATCCGCAGATTCCGAATGACGCGTAGATGAAGCCGATAACTATGACCGTCAAGATCAGAATGCGCGAGAAGTGGGCCTTGTTTTCCATCGCGTGCTCCATCGGCAGGACCATACCGACGCCCGCGAAACAATACGTGGCGATGCCAAAGAAAAATGGTATACTGGACAACGTGCCCAGCACTTGGACGTTGACGGAATCAAGGTTGATGCTAGAAAAGTCGACAACGTAGACAACTGCATCAACACGCAATGGTTACTTCTACAGCAACGAATCAGTGAACCGACAGAAATGATACGCACTCGATAGACCGAGGATATTCATGACGTCGGCAGCGATGGCCATGTACGCGAGGTCCTTCAAGTGGCGGAATAGTGAGCATCCAATGAGCGGAAGCGCACACAGTGCGACCACAAGTTGCCTCGACACGCCGAAGTACATGTGCATGTTGGACGCGATAAAAATTAGGTCTACAGAACGCACAAGCACGCACTGAGGTCAGACGCAAGTGGTAAGCGCACGGATACATGGTCAAAGCGACGCGTACATCCAATACTAAAGCTCAGCTGCGACAGGATGAGCGCTGTGTTGACGAGGAACCTGCCCGTGTGGCCGAACACGTGATGTCCGACTTCGCCAAACGTCTTGACCGCAGTACCACGCTCACGAAGCGTGTACTTGCACCGCACCAGCAACAGCATCCCGAACGTCGACACGGCACCAACCACCACCAAAATGACCAGACCCAGCTGCACATACAAACGCCATCAGCACCGCCCATTGCGACACGAACCAGCTCGCCAAACCAGCACCCACACACGCACCATAATGCCCGTGATTTTGAACGCATACGGGAAGCCGAGCACCCCGGAGCCGAGAAAGGCGATCACAGCGTTCCCAAACGTCTTGCCGTCTCTGCATGCATCCACACACTCAAACATCCATGCACGCACATGCACAACAGTCCACATCCTCTACGGCGTACGATGTGAGCTTGACGTCGTCTTCGTGGTCATTGTCGTCCACGCGCACTGTATAGTGCTTGGTCGTGCCGTAGACCGGCGGCCGCTCGATCATGTTCTCCACGAGCAGCGCGAGCTGCTCGCTTGGTGGGATGATATCGGCATCGCGCTCGTTGTCGCGGTTATTGGCAGTCATCTCCGCCGATGCGCGTGCTTGAGCGGCTGTGTCGCCCGCGCAGTCGCTCCCTCGATCACCCACGGGCGGTGCTGTTTCTCTGCGATCTGTCGAATGATTTGCATGGAGAGGCACACGTGGGTGGGCTCCAACACGGCGAATGCCAGCACGGAACACGCAGTGCCCGCTGGTACATGGTACCCAAATAGCGGTACATGAGTGGAACAGCTAGATTGAGGAAAAAAATTAGTGAAATCCGCTCACAGACTTCCAGAACTCGAGGGGAAATGCATAGCGATCAGCTGGACGACTTGAACCGCAGCGAACGACGGAGCGTCCATGGGATGAGTTTTTTGTGTCTTCGTGTGGACGCGGGCACAGACCTGAGCCAGATGCGAAGATGGTCGTGTGGTGGTTTTTGAATGTCCACGATGGTGGGACGGTGGAGACGTTAGTGTGCTCGATGTTGAGCACTTGAATTCGGGCAGAGGCGCTGACGTCCGGTAGTGCTTGGAGTGGGTTGTCGGTGAACATGGCGTCTTCCAGGACCTTGTAATCGAAAAGACCACGCGGCAGCGTCGTCAACGCGTTGTTGGCAAACGATAGCGTGTCCACGACCTGAACTTGAGCCATTCCTGCTGGTAATGCTGTCAACTGGCAGCCTTCGCACACCAAGTAAGAGAGCTGGTGCTTCCACACCTGGTGGAAGTTATCTGGCAGTGCCACCAACGTTGTGTTGACAATCTCAAGGTCGAAGATCGTCTTTGGCAGATCACTGGCCATCAAACCTGGTGGCAAAGTGCCACCTACCGGCGTCAAGTCACAGGAGACGATAAACACTGTCGTGATCAATGGATTCGTCTTTGCTGATAGCGCAGCGCTTGTGTCCCACTCGTCGATAGTGCTGTCGAAGAGCTCGATGCGAAGTAGCGCTGGGAGCTGTCGGATCTCCGGTGGCATGCTCAAGTGTGGGCAATGCGCCACTGTGATGGACCCTATCAGCGACGTATCAAACGGTTCGACAGCGCGGACCAGCTCCTCTTTCGTTCCACTTAAGCCATTTGCTTTGCAAGCACCGAGGCGCACGAGATCTCCGTGCGAAACCACGGACGCAAACTTGTCAAGCATTCACCCCCACCGCTGTTCGGACGCGATGAATCTGCTTGAAGGTGAGCTGCGATAGCCACGACGCCGGTCATGATGAACGCAATCTCACACATCAGTTCGATCCTGTGCCACCGACCTCGCCACCGCGGCTCTCGCACCGGCCTTTCAATGTGAACGGATGGGGTATCGCGAACGACCAGAAGTGATTTCATGTCGGACACAGCTTCCAGCATGCTCCACGCAGGCAGGAATTGAGTGATGACGAGCAACCAGGACGTCAGGAACACTTGCTGTAGCTCACTGGTGGCGCGCATCATCCAGTCGTTGTCGTAATGATAGTCGAGATCTTCGTCCTTGTATGCGCGATAGTATGACTTGATGACCAGGTACGGAATGATAATGGACGTGATCAGATCCATCACACTCGCAGCCGCAAGACACGAGAACCGGAACAGTGCGACGTTGTGGCGCAAGAACCATCGCAGCACTGCGCTCGTCCAGCAGTTGAGCACCAGCGACACAAGGAAGAGCGCGTTCACCCATGTGGTTGTGACGGTCGTGCTGATCTGGTAGCACTGGATCGCCTGCGCCGTCACCTCTATGATGTCACGGATCGTGACCGAGATGTCGAAGTTCTGTCCTCGCACGCCGAACGAGTCCTGGAACTTGGCCGACGCCTTCCAGCACGACAGCAACGCGCGGATGGCCCTGTTGGTCAACTGCGTCGCTCGAGGCGAGGACGGATGCGTCGGCGACACGTCTTCATCCACAATGAGCTCGTGTCGGCGAAACGAGACCCAGAGCACTCGAACCACCGCGTGGCCGTGCACGCACGCGAGGATGATGGCAATGGCGACCACGCCCTTCGTCACCTCGGGCTTGTACGGGAGACTGAGCGTGCGCAGCACCGCAAAGGCGTTGGGCTCGTTCGCGATGAACAAATACGCCGTCGCAATGCGCAGCAGCAGCACGCACACGCCGACCTGCAGCAGCAACATCATCACCCACGCAACAGCATACTGCGCACGTGAACACTCCAACACGATCTCCTCCGGTTCCGCGTCCTCCTCGTAGCTCGCTTCACGCTTGGTGGCCGCAACTTGGCTCAGGGGCCGGAGCTCATCGGCGCGCGGCTCCATCAATTCCACGAATAATGATGATGGATGAGTTATGTACTGTTGGCAGCGGTTATCATATCAACCTTAACAACCCTTATAGAACCGCTGAGATCACACATCACACGCAACTGGGTCGAAGCACGACAACGACAGCGCGCACCAGTTCGCTGGTCGCTGCCTCAGATCGCCAAGCACCAGAGGCACAAGCACAGCGTGCAGCTGCCACATCGGCTGCGTGGTGTTGTGTAGAAATCACGCCAAGCGTTGTCCAAGCGCTGGGTCCGACGTGACGTGCCAACAATGCGTCATCCCCTTCGGGTCGCGGTCGTCGCACTCGTGGCATTACTGCAGCTGTCGAGCGACATTGGCGTCGCCATAGCGGAGCCCAATGCGATTGCGGATGCCAATGCAGCGCTGGCGTCGAAGGAGCCAGGTCCGGCGTTTGACAAGGCCGAGCTGTGCGCGGCAGACGTGGATATGTCCCAGAATGCGCTCAAGCTCATCCAGGTGACGCCTGCGCCGCGGCCAAAAGCGAGCGAAGACGCCAGTCGCTACCCGCGCATCTTCTGCTTCGTCAACACCATCTCGGTGCACCGCGCCAAGGCCCAGGCGGTGGCCGACACGTGGGGGCAGCGCTGCAACAAGCTCGTGTTCTTCAGCAACGAGACGTCCACGATCGTCGTGGGCGAAGGCACGCCCAACCGCCGCACGTTCGACGTCGTGGCCATGGATGTGCCTGCGGACCACAACCATCTGTGGCAGAAGCACAAGGTGACGCTCGAGTATGTGTACGAGCACTATCGCCACGACTACGACTGGTTTTACAAGGCCGACGACGACGCGTACGTGATTGTGGAGAACCTGCGCGAGTACCTGCAGCGCCCGGAGGTGCTCATGAACTACCAGGTGCAGCCAATGCAAATGGGCCATCGCTTCAACCTGACGCAGGAGCTCGTGAGCTATTACATCGTTGACGACGCGTTGGAAGACGCATGGCGAGCCAAGTGGAACCGCTGGGTGTTCAATTCCGGCGGCCCGGGCTACGTCATGAACCGCCTCTACATGGACCAGATCGTCAAGATCCTCCCAGACTGGAGGTGTCTCTCGGACGACTACAGTGAGATGCTGCCGGACGACGCATCCATCTCGTTCTGCATGATGTGGTACGACGTGTATCCGTGGGACTCGCGTGATTACAAGGGGCGCGAGCGATGGCATGCCGACAAGCCACGAGGCGTGTACTTCACAAACCCAGACCAGCCCGAGTACTGGTACGTGCAGTACCACAACATGATCGGCGGTGTGCGGTGGAAAGAAGAGAGCTGTGCGCCTGACAGCATCGCGTTCCATTACATCTCGCCGCCGCTCATGTATCACCTCGAGCGACAGCTCTACTGGTGTCGCCAGCACGATCTTCCGGACATTGCGGCGTTCAATAACAAGTACGACCTCACCATCTCGGATCGCGTCCACGTGTGGGAAGATGTACCGCCACCCAAGGATTACTACTAGTCAACAAATACACGTCTTCACGCTCACATGTCGTGGTTTTTGTCTCCACAATCAATTTGGCACGATTACAGCGCAATGGCGTGATCATTGACGAAAGAATTGTTCAATTGGTCGTCTATTGGCACGCGATTGAATCTGTGCGCTGGTGGTTTGCCACATTGGCAGCCAGCTTGCCTTTTGGCATGAATTCGTTAAAGTTAAGGGGTAGAAGAGGTTGAGTAACGCAACTCGCCGTGGATCATGCGCGGAAGAGAGAGCCTGCGTCCAGGTTGACATGCTGGGCCTCCTGGAGCTTCACAGCGGCTTCGTATTCCTTGGCTTGAATCACCAGCTTCTCTGGAATATTCTGAATCTTTTTCGACGCAACGCCCCCAGCCAATGGGGACGTTGCCGCAGACGAAGATGCCGACTTGTGTTTGATTGCCAGCATGGGCACTTCCAGGAATTCCTTCAGAGCGTTCTTCTGAGCCTTCACGCTCTGTTTCTCGCGCAAGTAGGCGTCGAGGGCATCCAAGTTTGCAGGCGTAACTTCTGGCAGCGTCAGCAACATTTCACGAGGAGCGCTGGACAACACTGAGAGCGGCTTTTGTGGCTGGTTGCATGGATCAATGCCCTTGCATTCCTCGACAGGCGTCAGACCTAGCGTGATGCGGCAGTAGATGTTGCGGAGAAGGTTGATTAGGTCCCACTTCAAGTAGTCTTCCTTCACAATACCCGGATAATCTTGCAACAGCGCTTGCAGCGTCGCGGAGAACAGGTCTCGCGCCAAGAAGTTCTGATAGCGACCGTCGTTGTGCAACACGTTCACCAGCTTCTCGGAGAGCATCACAGCCTTGCGGCAACTCAATGTATCCTTCCACGAGATGACCTGAGCAAGAAGCGCACCGATCGTAAACGGCAGTGATCCACTTTTGTGCAGAACGAATTCCTGGAGGACCGAGTCTTCAGGGCTCGTAACGTGCTTGGGGTTGTCTGTGTCAACTCCAACGACAGTCTTCGCGTCGACAATGCTCTCCACAAATTCGAGAATCTGGCGAGTGAGATCGACGAGCATCTTCTCGACTACAACATCATGCTTCGCTTCTTCAACGCCCACAACAAGACCAGTCCATGGCGACTTCTTCGACTTATCTGGATTCAATTCAGCGACGTGAGCCTTCGTGTAGCAAGCATCAAAGCGTTGCACCATGTGGGAGAGGAGATGGACAAGCACTGGCTCAAGCAACGAAGGGTGGAGCTCCTTCGGGCAATGCTTGATGAATGGCAAGAACACAGACGCAAGCAGCGTCTTCATGTGGCGATGCTCCATGAGATGCATATTGCTGAGAATGCCATTTTCAAAGATAGACACAACTTGCGGGTTCGCGAAGAAGCTTGGCTGGGTCATGGCGACGCCCATGATATGATAGCAGACGTCACGGATGTTCTTGTGCCATTTCGACCACTTCGACGCCACTGGCAACTTGGCCACTTCTTCTTCTTCAAGTTGGTGCTTGCCACCCAGCACTTGGGCAATCTCGTCAACGGAAACACTCAACAACCAGCAAGCATTCGACGTTTTCAAGATCGCGTCCTTCATCGCCGGTTCCTGCAGCGCGTGCAATGTATGAATTGCAGCTAACAAGTTAGGGAGAAGATGAGGCCACGATGGAGCAAACGGCTCGTAACCAGGGGTAGTATTCGTGCAAGAGCGGCGGGAAACACCATACAACGTGGTGAGGGTCTTTACTGCCTTGCCCAGCAACTTTCGTGGTTCAGGATTAGTAGCTGCTGCCTCCACTGCGGTCACGATTTGTTCAGGCGAACTCAAAAGATTCGTGATTTCAGGAGAAGTCCAAGACGACAGTGGCTCTTGGACGATTTGCTGCAAGAACTGAGCTCGTTCCTCGAGGTTTTCCATTGAGTTGGACACCAAGACGAGCATCTCGTACAACAATACGCCTTCAGAGTCGAGAACGCGGTCGTTTGCGAACAATTCCTGCACCTTCGAGCACAGCACTGGCAAAACGGGCAAGATATGGGCTGGGATGGCTTGACAAATGGAAACCAAGGACGAAAGAGCACGGCGGCGAACATTCATCGTCTCGTTGCTCATTTGTCCGTGGACATCTTCACCGGGTAGCACAAAGTTGATGTTGGTGAACAGCATCTCGAAAACGGCTGTGAGAACATTGCCATCGAGAATGTAATACTTGGGGAACGCAGACAAGACCAGCAACTGGCGGTACTTGAGGATCGGGTCTTGGGTCTCGAACGACAGAACGTTCTGAATGATCGTGTGCAAGAGCTGTCTGTTCGCATTGTCGTCCATTGCACCATTTGGCAATTGCTTCACCACGCACTCGATCAAAGCGGCAACGCCTTCATGATAGATGAAGGCCGTGCTTGTTTCCGTGCTTAGTCCACGCGCATTCAGGTGATCAGTGCTCGCTGGGTACGTCGTCAGCACAAACGACAACCGCTCCAACAGCATCTTCAGGGACACATTCGCATCCAGGACCACCAACTGACGAATCAGGGCGTACAACCGCCCACGGAAATTGCCATAAAACGCCAGATATTCGTGGTGATCGTCAAACTCTTCGGCGCTGCACATGCACGCGAGGCTGTCATCGCGGTCCGGCGATCCCAGCTTGAAGTACTTGTCATACGAGACTTGACGCAAGGTTTCCATGGCAGGTCCGAGAAAGGCGTCGCGCTGCTTCAAGAGAACCTTGTTCTTGAGAATGCTCAGCCACAGCACGATCTGCGCTTCCGTGATGATCACGCTCGGGTGGGAGAAGAGTCGACAGAGGTTGCGGAACACAGCATTGAGCACCATGCCTTCCTGTGGCTGCATATCCTGGAGAAACGTGTCGAGCTGGGTCGTGCCCCACGCGACGAGCACGTCATTGATCTTCTTGTGGAAGCGCAAGTTGCTCTCGAGCTCCGATTCGAGGTCTTCCAGATCCAAGCTGTTCACCTTCTCAATGATCTGCGCGATGCTGCGCACCATGATGTCGCGCTTGGCGAACGACCGCGTCATGTACACCTCCAGACATTCCGCCGCCGCGATACGGAACTCGGCGTCCGCAAGCAGCTGGACAGCCACGTAGATCAGATTCGTCGCAGGTTCCACGGGGCGCTCAATGGGCATCCAGTCGAGGAACTCCTTGAGCATCTCCAGCGCCGAGTGAATGATCTTCTTGCTGCTGGCTTGGGCCGCAGCCGACGACGGGGCCTGGTACAACGCATACTGCTTCTCCAGCTCCTGGTAGACGACGGGGAAGAGCTGCGGCAAGCAGGCGTTCAGGCCCTGCAGAATGTCCTTGCGACGCGCGGGCGGGATCGACGTGTTGAAACAGCTGCTGACGCAGTCCTCGGCGAGCGAGCGCAGGATCATCAAGATGAGCTCGATCTGCTTCGTGCTGCCGTGCTCCCAGATCTGTAGCAGCTCGGGCAGGAAGTCGGGCCAGCGCTGCGGGAACTGGCGCTTGGCGATCTGCGCCAGCAGCGCCACCTTCTTCTCCTTGAGAAAGCCGGGCTCTTCCGTACCATCCACGGGTGGCGGCGGCGAGCGCAGCAGCAGGTTGACGAGCTCGGTGCGCAGCGTGACCTGCTCCTCGAGGGGCAGCGCGCTCCAGTGCGTCAGCACGTAGTGCTCGAGCACGTGCAGCGCAAAGTGCTGGCGCGTGGACACGTCGAGCGGCGACGTGGGCGCCACTTCGTGCGCCGGGTTCTTGAAGATGGCCACGGCGTAGAGCGCGCAGTCGTCGCGCCGCTTGAAGTCTTCGCTGAAGGCATAGGCAGCTTGACGGTCGGCTGCGGACGCGAGCGGCGAGTGGCTCACCTGCACGGCCAGCAGCACCTGCTGGTAGAGCTGCGCGTCCATCGAGGCTGCTCTGCTCTGCTTCCTGGCGTGGGCTTCTTCCGGAACGATCGACCGAGTGGCGTCTTGCCATTCAAACGCGCAAATGGCCACCCAAACACCCACCACCCACGACACGCGCGCAAACAGCCAAGCAGACGTCAACACCCACACACGCGCTTGTTTCACGCAAGGCACAGCGAATGTATTTTGAACGTCTATACGTGTGTGATCAATCACAACTGTAGGATTTCGGTGATAAAAGACACATCCAGACACAGATGATGATGGATTACAGCGCTTCGACGATGCCCATGCCCAACGCGAAGCATCCAATCACGAACACGACGAGCAGCCATGCTTGCTCGAGCACGACCCACCCACAGCGGGAGTCCTGCAATTTCTGGCGCATTTCATCTTGGAACAGGCGCCAATAGAAGAAAGTTGGCAGAACGAACGCTAGCAACGAGCAGCACGTGGAGCCGATGAAAGAAATGAATCGACCAAAGTCTGCGCAATAAACAGGATGCGAAAAAGTGAGGATGACGGCGGTTTGGTTGTGAGTGAAGCAAACGGTGAGCATTGTGAGATGGCTTACCTGGCACACCGGCCGCGATGATGGCGGTGAGCAAGACGATAGAGGCACGCAAAGCGACACCACGGCGCTCCGCCGAAACCGGGTCCTTGTTGCTTCCATTCACCCACGGTTGAACGGTCTCAAACACTGGGAAGAGCATCAATGGATACGTGAAGAAGAGCCCCGCACAGAGGAAGAGCTTGACCATGGTGGCCATGCCGCCGTTGCCCTCCATGTTCAGAGTCAGCACGTCGAGTGTGGCTTCTCCGAAGGCCAGGTATCCGCAGATGCCAAACGTGGCGTACACCGAAGTGATGATGACGACAGTCGAGATCAAGATGGGCGTGAAGTGCGTCTTGTTCTGCATCGAGTTCTCCAGCGGGAGCACCATACCGACGCCTTCGAAACAGTAACTGGCAACGCCGAAAAAGAACGGTACACTGGACCAGACGCCCAATGTCTCGATTTGATCGCTGTCAAGAGGCATATACGACAGGTCGGCGACGTACACAATGGCCAATCCGGTGAAGTTCATGACGTCGGCCACAATTGACACAAACGCAAGCTCTTTCATGTGCTTGAGCAGGGTGAATCCGATGAGCGGTGGCACACACACTGACACAACGAGTTCCTTTGACACTCCAAGGAACTTGTGCGCGTTTGTCGAAATGAAGATCAAGTCTACAAAAATCACATTCATATCAATCAGATGACGCCACGACAGTTTGCGTTGAACTCGCGCTGACGTACACGCAACACAGAATCCGGTCTGCGAAATAACGAGCGCGCTGTTAACGAGGATTGACCCGACGCGGCCCAGTGCGAAGTGTCCGATCTCGCCATACTTCGTCACGTTCTTCCCCTGCTCCTTTAGCTTGTACTTGCAGCGGACGACCAGCAGCATGCAATACGTACTGACCGAAGATACAGCAACCAATGTGACCAGTCCGAGCTGCGGTCACAAGAAACATTAACAAACGAACAACAACGCTCCACAATAAAGCACAGCGCTCATACCAGAATGCCGCACTTCTTGAACGCAAACGGCAGCCCCAGCACACCCGAGCCGAGGAACGCAATGATCGTGTTGAAAAATGTCCGCACATCCCTGCAGAATCAATGTCATCATCAGCATCCATACTAACGGCCAGAAGTCACAGTCAACGCGCACATACGACGTCAGGTTGGGGTCCTCCTTTTCCTTGCTGATCTCCATCGCCAGCACAGCTTTCTTCTTGCGCTGCTTGGTCGGCTCCACCTCCTTGCTCGTCAGCGGTTGCAAATCGCTTACGTGGCCCGGAGCCGGTGACTCCAAGTCCACCACTTGGAGCGCCTCGGCGTTCAGCGAATCGCCGGCATCTTCGGTCACAGAATGCAGTGTCATGGTGTGGCTATGCGGCGCTGTCTCGTGCCCGCTTCCGCTGTGGACGCGATGAATGCCTCCTTCACTGTCACCGACAAGCATCGACAGCCGATCCATCCAGCGCTGTTTAAACGTCCTCGCGCCGCAACCCTTCCACCTCACCAGATGGATGTCCAATAATGTATTCCGGCCAACAATTATTGAATCAGACCTCCCAAAACCGAACCGGCTCCTCTCATCGTCGACGTGCTGCCTGGATGTCAACGCAAAGCCCTCGAAAGCATTAACTCGTAGAGCTCTTGCTGGCCCGAGCTTTGCTTGACATCGTCCGACGCGTCTGCCAATTTGCTGAGATCCGTCAATGTCGTACGCTGGGTGAGGATTTGACGTCCAAGGTCGCTGTCCCACGACGCGTAGCGTGTCTTCACGAGTGCAGACAACTCATTCTTTTCGATCATGGCAGCAGCACGACGGAGCCCACGCGCAAAGCAGTCCATGGACCCAATGTGCGCGATGAAGATGTCTTTGAGATCGGTGGACTCTCGACGCACTTTGGCGTCAAAGTTGAGGCCCCCAGGTGCGAGCCCGCCCATTTCGATCACTTGCTTCATCACCAGCGTAGCCTTGCGATCATCAGTGAGGAATTGGTCCGTGTCCCATCCAAGCATTGGGTCGCCTGTGTTGCAGTCGATGGATCCCAGCATATTGTAGGCCGCTGCATAGCAGATGTCGTGCTCGTACTCGTGACCAGCCAGCGTCGTGTGATTGGGCTCAATGTTGAGCTTGAAGTCGTCTTCAAGGCCGTATCGGTCCAGAAATGCCATCACCGTCGCAGCATCATAGTCGTACTGGTGCTTGGTCGGTTCACATGGCTTGGGTTCGATCAACAACTGGAGCGGCGCGCTCAGCGTCTTCTTGAATTCCACCACCATCTTGTAGAACGCGGCCATTTGGTCAAGCTCGTGCCGCAAATCCGTGTTGAGCAGCGTTTGGTACCCGTCACGCCCAGCCCAGAAGACGAAATTGGCGCCACCAAGCTGCACAGTCATCTCCATGGCCTCCTTGACATATTTGGCCGCACGCACAAATGCGTCCACGTCCGGGTTCGTAAGCGCGCCGTTCATGAACCGTCGGTGCGAGAACAAATTGGCGGTGCCCCACAGGCACTTGACACCGGTCTCGCTTTGCTTCTTTTTCATGTATCGAACAACCTCTTGAAACATCACCGTTGTCTCGCGCATGTTACTTCCTTCTCCGATCACGTCACGGTCGTGGAACGTGTAGAAGTCGACGCCAAGCTTCACGAACAGCTCGAACGCTGCATCTGCCTTGCACTTGGCAGCCTCTACCATTTCCACGCACCTGCTGGGGTCCTTCTCGTCCATATTCACCACATTTCGCTCACAGTCGTTCCATGATCGGTTAATAAACGTCCCCGCAGGTCCAAATGGATCGCTGCCCGAGCCCCCAAACGTGTGCCAGTAGCACACGGCAAAGCGGCACCACTCGCGCATGGGCTTGCCCAGAATGACTTCGTCGGCATTGTACTCACGAAAGGCCAGGGCTTTCTCGGCCTTCGGATCGTACTTGATCCTGCCAATGTCGGGAAAGTATTCCTTCACCTCGTGCTGTTTCCACATGAACGCCATGATTCGAACTGGGAAGCTTCAATAGTGACGCGTCCGTTTAGTGACCACATAGCGACTTCAATGTCGCAAATGTTTGTCGACAAGAACGTGGACTCGCATAAAAAGAAAGAGGCATCCTCCCCACCTTCGACCAGTGCTTCCCACAGGTGATTCGTTTTGATAGGTGATTTTCCAGATTCAGTCATTCAGTCATTCAGTCAGTCAATAAGTCAATCAGTCATTTGATTGGGCATTCGCCAACCTCTGCGCCATTGAACAAGCGATCGACGATGCGAGCGGCGAGGGCGTTCATGCGCACCAGCGGCGCGAGGCTTGGAGCTGGCCTCGCGTCCAGCGTTGCGTTGTCGAGCTTTGCGCTTGGATCGCCGACTCGCGCTGAGGCGGCGGCTGCTGATGCATCGCCGGTGAAGCCCGAGCGACTGTCGCACCTGCATCACCACAAGCAGCCGATGATGCTGATCTCGAACCCAGGTATTTATTAATATTATGTACACGACCACTGCGCGTGATTGAATCGGATCATGTGTGTCAAGATGCGTTTGCGCGGAAGTGGAAGAAGTTCACGACGGATGGCATCGACAAGCTGCTGGTGATTACTGACTTCGACTACACGCTGACGCCGTTCACCAACCCGGATGGCCAACGTGGCTCGAGCTCGCATGGCGTGCTGACGCACTGCAGTGTCATGGATCCGTCCGTGCCTGCGTTGGGACGTGAGCTCTTTCTCCATTACTATCCAATCGAGCAGTCGGCGACGCTCACGAACGAAGAGAAGCTGCCGTTCTTGATGGAATGGTGGAACAAAGAACACGACCTCATGGTCAAATTCGGGCTGACGAGGGAAATGATCCGCCAGGCGGTGGAAGAGAATGGTGTGCATTTCCGCAGCGGGTTTCACGAGATCTTCCGCGTTCTGGCGGATGCGAACGTGCCCACATTGCTCTTTTCTGCTGGCTTGTACGACGTCATTCATGAGATTCTGGACCAAGAGTACGCGAAGACGACGCACTCCAAGCCCCCGAGCAATGTGCACGTTGTGGGAAACATGATGCAGTTTGACGAAAATGGAAAGTGCGTAGGATTCGACGGCAAGGTACGAAGCCCTTGAGTTTGTTCATAAATTTTGCCGTCGACAGGTCAAGCTAACAGGGACAATTTCGATCACAGCTCATCCACAGTTTGAACAAGAACGCCAGTGTGCTGCTTGATACACCATTCTGGCACCACTGTCAAATGGAGCGACGCCACAACATTCTGTTGCTCGGTGATTCACTCGGCGATGCCAACATGGCCAAGGGTCTGGACTATACGGAGGATGAGATTATTCGCATCGGCGTACTCAACTCATACGTCCCGGAGCGTCTTCAAGATTACTTGGACACTTTCGACGTGGTGCTTACGAACGACGCCAGTCTTCACGCCGTGGAATTGCTGCTCCATCAAGTGCAGATGGTGCCACCAGCATCCAAGTAAACATGGAGACTGGAGCACTCATAGACACTGAGAACTACGGTGAACATCAAGTGTGTGACATAGACTTCGTCGATTCGTTTGACGCGAGATGTATATCTACGGATAATTTCGAGCGCCACGGCACGATACTCATTCGTACTGCCCGCGTACCGCCTGCTTCGTATACATGCATCTCCCCGCGCTACAAGGATGTACTATATTTCAGACTCTCTAGTTCGCGCTCGCGAGCAACGGCACGCTCTGCGGGTGACGGAACACGTTGGTAGGGTCGAACGCCGTTTTGATGGCGGCCAAGCGCACAAAGTTGTCCTCGCCGTAGTAGCGCACACCGAAGGCAAACGCAGGGTTGGTCAAGAGGTCGGCGCGATCGGCCGCCGTGTACGCTGGCGGGTTGACGCCAAACTGGATGTCCTGGTAGTTGGTGTAGCCTCGCGCGTTGGACACGTTGGCCGACCGCAGGTCGCTATGCAGCGCGCGGAAGAAGGCCAGCACGGCTTCGTCGTCTTGTTTGATCGGGTCTTCCAGGGACTTGTACGTCGCGATGACCTGCGAGAGGAACGGAGACGTGCGACCTGCGAACGGCGTGGCGTCCGCGCCCAAGTCGGCGATGCGTCCACCGAGTGGATCGAGCGAGATGAAGAGCGACGCCACGTTGCTGTTGCTGGAGAACTTGGTCAAGGCCGTGTGGAGTGCTTGCACCTTGGCCTCGTCGAGGGAATCAAACATCATGGTGGTGGTGCGCTTGTAGTTCGGGGAGGATCGACGATCCGTGAGATCATCGGCGTCGAACGCACGCACCGAGTTGATCCACGACATCTCCTTGATGCTAAACTTGGCCTTGTCGAGAAAGTCAGGCACGATGGCTAAGAACGAGTCCTTGGAGCCTTGCCAGAGCCCCACCATTTGGCCCAGTGCGCTGTGGTGCACGGCCGTGAGCTCTCGCGGCGCGTCGTGCACCCAGTTGAAGAGCTTGGCGGCGTCCGCCGGCAACAGGTCCACAGGATAGCTCACCATCGACACCACTGCCGGCACATCCACGAGTCGCAGCGTGTACTCGACGACGACACCAAAGCTGCCGCCGCCGGCGCCTCGCAAGGCCCAGTACAGGTCGGCATTCGTCGTCGGCGTGACATCACGCACGTCGCCGGCAGCGTCGACGATCTTCATGGCCAGCACGTTGTCGGCCGCGAGGCCGTACTTGCGCGACAGCAGTCCGAAGCCACCTCCTTGGATGTGACCGCCCGTGCCGACACTGTGGCAGCTGCCACCGGAGAACGCGAGTGTGTTGGATCGCTGCGAGATCTCGTAGTACAGCTCGCCGAGTGAAGAGCCTCCTTGCACCACGGCGCGCTTGTTGGCGACGTCGATGGTCTTGTTGTTAAGTTTCTGCAGATCCAGCAGCAAGTATGGCGAGTCGGCACGCATCGCGAAGCCTTCGTAGCCGTGACCACCGCATCGGATACGAAGCAGCACGTCGGTCTTGACGGCACACTTGACGGCTGCTTGGACGTGCTCGATGGTGGTGGGCACGACGATGGACATGGGTGGCCGATAGTCGCGGCGGTTCTTGGCGAAGCGTTTGTTTTGCACGGTGTGCTCGAACTGCGCGTCAAAGTGCTCGACATTGGTCGCCGGCGTGAATACCTGTGCGACGCCGCTGTCGGTGAGGCACTGCGCGAGGTTGTTGGCCAAGGTGTTGGCGTTTGCAGCAGTGACGGTGATGGTGTTGTTGGTAGTAGTGGCGTCGGCGTTGGCGGCCATGGCGGTATCGACGGCGACCGCGGCCGCGAGGATAGAGGCAGTGTACAGGACAAGGTTGGAGATCTTCATACCGGCGAGAAGAAGGCTGGGCTTGCTTGGTTGCGTGTGTGGTTGGTGGTCTGCAAGAATGGAAGTGAGTGGGAGACCGATGGTTTTGGTCGGTTCGGTGGGCACGGGCGAAGGAGGTGGCTGCTATATGGTTGCAACATAAAGCGCTAGCTCACCCAGCGACGCCATCCATCCACCGAATCTAACATCCAACGACGCCAGCCGCCCACCCACCAGATGTGTGCGTGACGAGCTGCGCGCGTATTACGATGGTTGGACACTGTCCTCACACGCAAACAAAATCTGCGATTTTGATGTGAAGATGGCATCAAATTCAATAATCAAAAAATTACACTGTAGTTGTCTGTGGCTTCATTGGATCTCATTTCTTGAATTGATCCTTGGATTGTCTGCCTTATGGACCACTACCCAAAGATTTCTTCAAATATTGGAAATGGGCACCAGCACATGTTGGCGCCATTCGTTTAGCGATTGCAAGGATGGCATATAAATTGTGATGGGGATGGGGACCAAACCTATCGCCAAGCTAGACCAGCCATCCTAGCGAAGTAACGTATGTCTGATCAACTGTTTGTGACAACAAAGTAGAGGTGCGTCGCAGACAACATCATTCTCACCACGGCTAGCGGCAACATCTCACACCTAGATTCCGCGCCACCAGCTCATCGACCACCGCGTTGCTCGATGCTTTTAATGCAACTCGTTCATGTGTRTTTCTATGCATCCGTACAACGTCTTTTGGCTTCCGCACTACTGYAAGTRCGCCTCACGCAGCTTTCCCTTGTTCCTCACATATCACCTGCGATGGTCGCGGGCTACCACTGGTCGTCGYGCACAGCGGTGTGCCAAACGCCCAGATCGCRACGTKCGGACTGGCGTTGCTGGCCGCATCCGCCGGRATCGTTGAGATGTTGGTGCCCTGGATATCCAGCAAGAACAGCTGCGACACCAATGCCCAMGCCTCCGCATCCATGCTGCTCATCATGCTGTTGCCTGCCAGTGTCATATACCGYAGTGCCGACTTGTCCCGTACCGAGCTGGCAGGTAGTGTGGTCAGTGCGTTRTCKGGYAGCTGCAGATCCATGAGATCGTGGATGTAATCGAGTGCCTGTGGCGCMGACGTCAATCCGCAGTCGATGCAGTGGAAGTAGTGCGTYGACCACCACGCGTCTCTCACATCGTGAATAAATGTGCTCGTGTTGGTCGACTTCAACCGAAGCCACTCGAAYGACGMTGGRAACCGGTSYTGCATGATGCCRGTAGGGCGGCACTGCACGACAGAGTCGATCATCTGGACGGACTGCAGCTCCGGGAAGCTTGTGTCGTTGACGGCCACATCCGTGGTCCACTCCATCAAAGTGCTGTGCCGGATGGCGATGGTTTGTACACCGCCAAACACCAGCAGCGTGACAGACATTTGCAAWGCCGGACAGTCGGTGAAGGCGAGGTTGCCGAGCAGATATGGACTGAACGACTCGAAGATCGGCGTGAGCTCGGTCTTGGATCCGTGAAGATCRAGCTCGGTGCAGTTGATGACCCGTCCGACACAAGCAACGTCTCTCGTGAACCACGGATACAGCGGGTCGATGCATTGCGTGCGAGACGTGTCGTTGGGCCAGAACACTCGTGCCGCGGTGACGGATGTCATGAGAATGACGGTACCACACGAGCACATGATGAGCATGTAGGCGCACTTCAAGAGTGCAGACCACGATTTTGAATCATCAACCGTCAATGTTAATGCCGTTGCAGAGTCGGATCGGAAAGAGCCCGTGGGCATCGCCCCGTTGAGCCGTGGTATCGCGGACTTGTAAGTAGACGCACGCGGCGGTGATTGAATCTTCGTTTGTGTCGAGGTGCTTGCCTTCATTAACAAACCGCAAATCTCTCGCATCACCATGGCCGATGAGAAGAACGGGAAGGTGCTCAGCAAGAAGTTCGACTTCGACAACACCAAAATCTGCCGCAGCTCTCGATCCGGTGTCTCTGGGACCTGCAACATGTCTCCAATCTTCGATTGGTCCAAGAACACAGACCAGTAGCGCCAGAACAGCATGCCCTGCAGCACCACGCCCCACGCGAAGTCCAACACCACATCTGCGAGSACACTCAGGAATCGCGCCATGAGTGGTCGATGGCGTCTGTGTTCCCAGACGTAATGAATGATGGATGTGGACCAGCAATTGATGAAGATCATGATGCCGTAGAGCTGGTTGACTTGGAGGCTGCCGATGTACTTGCTGGTTCGGTAGGCTTGCCACGTTTGGAGGGCGGTCTCGATGGTCTCGACGAACATGATGAACCACGCCGAATTCTTGCCTTCCAGTGAGATCGAGCGCATCCACAAGTGAAGTGTATGGAGACCACGCCGAAAAGCGCTGGCCTGAGCCAACTTACTGCGGGTGACGYTCGATCTGCCGCTAGTGGTGACTTTCAACGTGAGCAAACGCGTGCGGATCAACCAACTGGCGGCCTGCAGAATGCCGTAGACGAATGGTGCGGCCAGAGCAGCATATGCAACACCGATGAGCTTGTGATTGGTCTCGAGGAACTCGGCCGATGCGGAGTACAAGAAGACGACGGTGAGGAAGTTGAGGGMGCCACTGGTGTCGTTGAAGCTGAGGTACAATATGGCGACGCTTACGAGGAAGGCAGCGTTGATGGCGTAGTAGAGCATGATGACCACCCACAGCCTGAGGAGGGAYGGGCGGGAGAAGACCAGCGCATTCATGCTGTGCGCGTATCTGGTGGAACTTGGTTTGCCGCTCTTAGCTTGGTGTTTCAACCGCAACTTGAGAAGTGAGTTGTTTCGCGCACCCACGTGCGCACCTTCCCCAGCCTCCGCTTCGGCTTGCCCGGCAGTGCAGCGACCCCAGGAGAGCCCATGGTGTGTTTTTGGCACCTTCCCATTCGGGAAACCGATCTTGAAGCGGCTTGCGGGGCTCGTGGTTAATCGGCCTCCGCCGAGCTACGAACGCATAGATGCGGCCCCATTTCAATCCTCCAGGCATCAGCAATGACCAATTGTAAATATGCAAAAACATATTATCAAAATTGGGTAGCTTGTGAATCCTATTTTTCAAAAGTCGAAACTGCGCGGGAACGCTTGGCACGCAAACCAAGTCAACCAGCATTGACAATCCCACCCGCGCGCATTCCATTGGAGTTTGCCAACATGTTAAAGCTACAAATGGTGCTCGACTACGATGACACCGAGCTTTCCCAAGCCGAGTTTCTCGCTGAGCGCAAAATTAAGCGAAGCACGCTAAACATGTGGCAGCGCAAGCGCAAGAAGCTCGCGTCCACTGTAGAGCCACCTGCAAAGCGAGACACTGCAACGCGCCAATAAGCTAACCCTTGGAGGCCGCGGTCGCGTGTCGAAGACCGACGCGATCGAAGATGCGCTAGTCCACTACATCAAGGACTTGCGTCGAGACGAAGTCGTCGTGTGCAGAGACACCATCTCTCATGCTGTGACGAGACTCATGCCTGACTTCTTCAAGGACAAGAGCCGAGATGCGGCACTGACATGGTGCTCGCGGTTCATGCGACGCCGCCGGTTGACAGTGCTTCGCGCCACGCGCTCCGGCAGAAAGTTAAAAGAAGAAGTAGAAGAGGAAAACATGTATTTGCTCAATTAGTGGCTGAGTCATTGCAAACGTACTGTGTTCACGAGCCAACGGGTCTTCTCCCTCATCGAACACTGTTCAACATGAATCAAACGGCAATTTTCCAGAGCATGGGAAGCAGGGTGACGATCGACTTCATCGACAGCCAGCAAGTTCCTGCGATCACGGATGGCAGTGACAACTTCCGCTGCACTTCAGCCATCACGGCGTCGGCGGATGGGCGCACTTCGTCTCCAAGCGCAAGCCAGGTGGCTCAGTCGAAGAGGAAGTGACGGCGTTCACACACCCGTTTGTTGCCACGTTCTCCGCGCAAGAAAAATGCCTGGTTTGACGAGCGTGTGATGCTTGAGTGGGTGGAGTCGTTACCGAGCCGTCAGTACTCACCATCGACTCGCTGAAGATACACAAGCTGCAAAAATGTAAGGCGTATAAGATTTTACTCACCTTTGCATCGAACGGAGCATTAACCACAGCGCAGGGCATGTGGCGGCAAGCATGTCCCCCCTCAATTGACCTTCAGCTTGACACTGACGCTTGGGCGGAGCGGCGCCACGCGGGGCGCAAGTCGCTGGTTGTTTGCGTGTCTGCAAGATGTTGGCGTCATCCTTCCAGCAATCCTACCTGATGTGGCGCAATATCTGTTGCACACACCATCTGGTTACAAAACAGCGGTCATTGGCATCGCCAACCACCCTGGGACACGAGGGTGATAAATACGCGCCATAGCATCTGCGCTAAAATTGCTCCTCTAGAACAGATGATCGATCTGATCCTTCTTCAGATGGTCTGATGCAGTCATTCCCTCCCTCAATGAACCCCAATTTGTTCTGCATTGTCGCGGAGACCGATCTTCTTAGCACGAAGGAAATTTGTTCATGCGGAGTTTGACTATCCTGTGCCTCCACTACGACCAAAGCTGTTTGCGGTGACGCCCCGAGGCGGGTGGTGGCACACGTCAGCCACGCGGCGACTTGTGCCACTGGCCAACCACAGCACTGTGTCTAGTACTATGCACCACAATGATGGCACGGCAGATCCTGCCTTCATGACACCGCCTACCCATGCCGAGCCATCTTCCGCTCTTGACTAGAGCTGTTCCCAACACTCGCGGAGTACTTCATCTTCAACGCTCTCAACATACGCTTTGACAATCAGCGGGACGTCTGCGTGGATCGACAGAACTTGTAACGGGCCAATTGGTCCAATCACATGATTGGCTGAAATGCGGATCATTATCAGCCAATGGGGTCCTTCAGTAGGAGTAGGTACAAATATTACATATGTAGGACATGTAGGTTTTGGTATATTTCTTAGTAGGATATAATGACCCTGCAATATATTCAGTTCTGGTTTTCTATCCAACCACACAGACCCTGACGTCAGCGGGACGTCAGGACGAGTGAGCGAGGCCAACCTCGCTCAAGCAAGCTTCCTCGACTGCGCACAGCGTGTACACTGTGGTAACGGGGCTGACCACAGTCCCGTTACACTTGGTAGCACCTCGGAGGCCTTCCAACGACTCTTTCTTTGCGTTGCGCCATGGCAACGCCATCGCCATCTGTGCCACCACGGTCGGCGGCACCTCAAGTGGTGGAGACCCCACGGGTCTCCATTGCCCACGACAATTTCCCCCACCTCTCGGCAGGGGAGTGGTCTGCGCTCATGCGCTGGGCAAGGCGTTGGGGGAGGCGCCGGTGAAACACCTCCTCCGCACCATGTCTTCCGCAGAGCAGCGTGCAGCTGCTCTCAATTTCATGGAGCATGAAATTGAACACGAGATGCGCGGTCTGACGGCCGCGCATCTGAAGAAGGACGTGGTCAAGCTGGACACGTCCACGTGTAGTGGCTCGCCGAAGGAGCCACTCCTGCGATGGTTCGTCGGAATCGAGACGGCCATCTCTGCACGGGGGCTCACGGACCCCGCGCTGCAAGTTGCCTACGCCATGTCCAGACTGTCTGGACGTGCCCGTTCATGGGCGTATGGAAAACGCTTGTCCGATCCAAGCGTTTTCTCCAGCTTGCAGGAGTTCAAGTCTGAACTCCAGCTCGCGTTCGAGCCACCCGAGAATGAATTCCGGGTGCGCTTTGAGTTCCTTCGCCTGCGGCAAGGAACGATGGACCTGCATGCATACATGCAGCGGGTCAGGTACGTGCTGTCCACCATCGTGACAGCACCGGTGGATGCCACGACACAGCTCGCTGTGTTCATGGCAGGTCTGAAGGATGGTCCGGTCAAGACCACCCTCTTCCGGAAGACCCCAGCGTCGCTTGATGATGCCATCGATGCGGCGCTCCGTGAGGAATTTGGGCTGAATCAGTACAATTCCAGGGGCTTCCGTGAGGCTCCGGCACCCTCGGGCGGTCCGGCGCCAATGGACATCGACGCGATGACTCCGGGTCATCGCGATGAGAGACCTCGTCAGGACCTCTACAAGGTCCAATGCTTCCAATGCCAGCGCCTTGGGCATCTGGCATCCAAGTGTCGAGCGCCGCCCCCCAGCGGTGTTGCTCCGCGCGCTTCTGGCAATGGTGCTGGCCAGAAGCGCAAGCCAAAAAACGACTCCAGTCAGTAGGCGCGGTCCGCCCTACTGACGGCCAGGAGGTGGCTGCTGCTGCAGACAGCAGCTGTCAGGGCCCTCGCTTGTCGAACTCGACACGCGCTGTGAAGTCTGCGAAGCTTGAGGAGAGAGCGACCGGGCTTATCTACCTCAAGCTCAAGGTGAAGGGAATCGAGCGGCCGTTGCGTGCCCTGCTCGATTCAGATGCGTCGAACAACTTCGTTCGACGCGGTGTGGTGAGTCGCGCACGTGGTGCGACTCTTGTCCGGCCCGACGGAGGCGCTCTGTGTTCAAGGTACGCCTCGCCGACGGTCGAGTGATGGAATTGCCGAGGCGCGTCGCGTGCCTCGACTACTCCGCCTGTGGCAGGAGGATGAAGGATGCCTTCATCCTCATGGATCTGGATGACAGGTTTGATGTCATCCTGGGGACGCCGTGGCTGGTCAAGTACCAGCCACGAGTCGACTGGGCAAAGAGCCGAGTGGTGTCAATCAACACCACTCCAAGTGAAACAGATCATCGGCTAGTCACCGATGATCATCATTGGATGCACATTGACTACGTGCATCCATGCGAGTCACCCCCAGCGCTAGTGGCAACGCCACGCGCGAACCCTCAGACGCCTCCGGCTGTCGCAGAGGCGTCGGCAAGTGAGAAGAAGCTGACCTCCGGAGTGGAGGCCCCGGAGCGCATTGTGCATGACGTTGGAGCAGCCTCCAACGTCCAAGGCGAAGGTCGAAGCCACTGCTTCGACCTCTGAAACCCTCGGGAGAGTCGATGGACGCATCGGCTCCAGCTCAGGCTGGACCGCAATGAAGTGCGGGAGTTTGGGCGGCGTGAACCCCACTCAATATCGGGTGTTGCACGAAGCAACGCTGTCCACACTTGCTCGTCGCCCTCCTCGCAAGTCGGCGTTGGTACGAGGCCAACGCCATCATGCATGTGCAGAAGCCAGACTCCGTGTTGGACTGCGATGGAGCAATCGCAGTCATGGTGCAGGACAGCAGCGGCTGTCGCACGCAAATGCTCCGGGTGGACAACCGACTTTGGAGCTCGTTGAGTTGTTGGCGCTCGAAGAGATGAGTGCCAAGTCCTTCCTGAGGGATCTCAAGCAACGTGAGATCCTCCAGATCTGCGCGCTCAGTGCCGCAGATCCATCAGAATTTGTGGGCAGCACGTCCACCTTGGACCCGGACGTGCTGCAGGACAAGAAGACTGCGCGTGAAGAAAGATTCGAGCATCAGTCGCTCGAATCTCTGAAAGCACAAGGGAATCCGGTGTATCCTCTTGTGCAGGAGTTTCTGGACATCTTCCCCGACTAGGTGCCAGACACCTTGCCCCAGGACCGTGGCATTCGGCACGAGATCGATCTCGTGCTTGGTAAGAAGTACTGTGTCACGCGGCAGTGGCCACTGCCGCGTGACCAAGTTGAAGCGATCGATGAGTTGTTTGCCTCTCAATCGCGCGCCGGCCATCTGCGGGAGAGCAAATCCCCGCACTCGAGCCCGACCGTCTGTGTGAAGAAGGCCACGAGGGATGGCGCATCGTTCATGCGTTGAACAAGCGGAATGATGCAACCATTCCGGCGCAAACGCCAATTCCGCGCAAGGACATGGTGATCGACGCCATGTACGGGAGCACTGTGTTCAGTGCTATTGATCTGAAAGATGGGTTCTATCAGATCCGGATAAATGAGAGGGACATCCCTCTCACAGCGGTGAGCACCCCAAGTGGGATGCTATGGGAGTGGCTGGTCATGCCGCAGGGGCTGAAGAATGCCCCTGCGACTTTCAACAGGATGGTCACGCAGGTGATGAGACCCCTGCGTGCCTTCGCGAGTTCGTACTTCGACGATCTCTTCATCCACAGTCGTGCCACGGATGGCAAGACGGACGTCCAAGTTCGTCTGGAACACCTCCGGGAGGTGTTCCTCGTCATGCGCCAGCAGAAGCTGTACGCAAATCTGAAGAAGTGCATCTTCTTCGCGGAGGAAATCCCTTTCCTTGGGGATTTCGTGGGTGTCAAGGGCATTCGCGTCGACCCCGAGAAGGTCGACGCCATCGATGCTTGGCCGGTCCCACAGACCGCCAAACCGTTGTGTCAGTGGTTGGGCCTGGCCAACTACCTCCACAAGTACACGCGAGGCTATGCTGGCCTCGTGCGCCCGCTGACGTCACTCCTCAAGAAGGATGTAACGTGGGAATGGAAGGTGGAGCATCAAGCCGCCTTCGAACAGGTGAAGATGAGCCTCCGCGAGGCTCCGGTGCTGGCCTTGCCGAACTTTCACGTCGTGTGTGACGCGAGCGACTACGCCATCGGGTGTGCGCTCATGCCGTTCGACGACGCGCAACAGGAGCGCATCGTCTCGTACCAGTCCCGCAGCTGAAGCCGGCGGAACGCAACTACCCGGTGCATGACAAGGAGCTACTCGCGATGAAGTATGCTCTTGTCAAGTTCCGAGTCTATCTGCTCGGAACGTCGAAGTTCGTGATCTACACGGATCACGCGTCGCTGCGGACAGCGACGAGCAGCCCACATCTGAGTCAGCGCATGGCACGCTGGCTCTCGTTCTTCGCCGAGTACAACTTCGTTGTACTCTACAAGCTTGGTAAACAGAACATTCTCGCGGATGCTCTGTCTCGACGACCAGACTATGATCCGCGCAAGCACGAATCATCGGATGATGCACAGTGTTCGTGCATCCGCTGCCTTCGCACAGAGTCGCCTTCTGCGGCGCCGCTCTCTGTTACCACGCAAGTGGTGAGCACGTTGCGTGATGAGATCATCGCTGCCTACCAGCACGATGAGTTCTGCCGCGCGCTGCTCGCATACCTGGCAGCGCCATCAGAGACTTCCATGAAGTCTCATTCGTCGAAGGTTCGAGCGTGTGCGCATCGCTACGCGCTCCAAGACGACCTGTTGTAGTACCAGGTCGATGCTGCTGAGCAACCACGGGTGGTTGTTCCACTGGACGAAGACTTGCGTCTTCGTCTCATCTGGGAGCATCACGATGCCCCCACGAGCGGGCATCTCGGGCGCGAGAAGTCGTCCCTCGCGCTCTCGCGTGTGTTCTACGGGACCCACATGTATCGGTGGGTCCGCAAGTACGTCAAGACGTGCGAGGTGTGCCAGCGCTCGAAACCTGCGCCGGCAACCCGCGCGCCTCTGAGGTCGCTGCCCTGTTCCCAGCGACTGTTGGAAGTACATCTCGATGGACTTCATCTTCGAGCGCCCTCTGGATGCCGGCGGCAACACCGGCATGCTTGGCTTCGTGGATCGCCTGAGCAAGATCCACGAAGATGGTGCATCTTGCTCCAGTGTCACGCCAAGTTACGGCGGAAGATGCTGCACGCATCTTCATAAATATGGTCTTCTGGCATCACGGCATGCCGGATGACATTGTCTCTGACCGTATTCCACTGTTCACGGCCACGTTCTGGCGTTCCGTCATGCGTGCATGGGAACGCGACTGCGCATGTCCACCGCCACCCATCCGGAGACGGACGGCCAAACCGAGCGAGTCAATCGCACGCTCGAAGACGTGTTGCGCTCGTACGCCACGTCGTTCGAGAGCTGGTCCGAGTTCCTACCCATGGCGGAATTCGCAATGAACAACGCGGTGCACGCGTCAACCGGGTTCACGCCGTTCTTCGTGATCTATGGACGCCACCCTCGAGGCCCGGCGTCCATCGTTGCTTCCACTCTTGGTGGGGGAGGCTCCCAGCCTCAGTCGAGCAGCGACACAAACGCAGATGACCCGAGCGAACGCCCATCAACAGGTGGCGCTCACGACGCACCACCTCCACGTGCCCCTGCATCGCTCGCAGTGCCGTCATTACGCGAGCGACGTCACCAGCGATCCGGTCACACAGCGCCTCGATTCGTTCGAGACGCTCCACCTCCACTGTTCGATACGTCGGGTGACCGACGTTGGATTGTTGAGCGCCTCGTTGCTCACGAGGTGCGGCCAACAGCGGATCGACGGGGTAAGCGTCGAGTCTCGGTGCGCTTCTATCGCGTCCGATGGCTGGGGTATCCTCCCGTGGAGGATTCGTGGGAGCCACGTCCCGAGCTTCTTCGCGACGTTCCGGACGTTCTACTCGCGTATGAACGTCAGCAAGATCTGCGTAGCGCCGAATAGTCGGTCGCTGCGCACGCGTCTCCCAGAGCACGTCGTCGAACCTCCTCACGACGCGGCGGACGTTGCGCGCCCAGGCTTCGAGTCCGGGGCGTATTGCCGCAGACGTCGTGCACACTGGGCAGCTTGTGCAACGCAGAAACGCGGAGCACAGACGCGATGAACTTCTTCGCGCACGGTAGTGAGCGAATATAGATCTCGCTCACGCTGCAGGCGCTCGGTGGTGGCTCCGACGGAGCCACGATTATACAAGACGATGAACGCGTTTCAGGCTTGCCGGAGCGCTTCGCCGGTGACGTTGGGATCCTTGCCCCTGGCAGAACACCAGCGGCAGAAGATGCGTCGATGCGCCTCAGCATCGACGAAGTCGCGGTCGTTGAGGAGACTGTAATCACAAGGCTTGACCTCGGGATACGTGGTATGCATCCTGTTGCGTCACGGTGGGCTCACATCGCGACGCTGAATCGCGGGCTCGCGCTTGCGATTCCCTTCTGCATTGTTGTCGCTATGTTGGAGCCGCTCGAACAGCCTGTAGCGGTTTTTATCCAAGATGGTCCAGAGCGGACCACCTCCACCGACCGCGTCGACAAGGTCGAGAGTCACGATCAGCGTGTGCTCCTCACGCATGAGGCGCTCGTAATCGCGGACGACGCGCGCGATCGGTGCGCGCCGGTCATCGGTGGCTTCTTCCTCGATCTGCCGGATCGCGTCTACGCGACGCGATCCTTTTACATTGCAGCTCCAGGACCCCTCCCGTCCAACCGGGAAGGTGGAGATATCCCGGAGCTCGCCGTCTTCCGAGCCGCTCGGTGAGCGACTCCGCATGCTCATCTTCGGCACGTCTTCTGAGCCAACACGCAGTTGACTCACTCTGTGTCGTCGGGCAGCCGCACGGTTTGGCTGCCAACTTCTTCGCAAGATGCAGTGTGGTCGCAGGGACCACACAGCAAAATCCCCGACGCTCGCGTCGCGGGCCATCACGTGCGGCCGTGTCGCCGGCCGTCGCCATTCTCGGCTTTCTCCCGCCTTCGCAGTTTAACCCTTGATTTACCACACACACAACCACACCAATTAGAAAAGGAACATGTTGGACCGTCCAACATGTAAACTTATAGGAAAATTGTATGTGTCGCCCGTAAGTACGATGTGCATGGGATAAGCGCACAGTGGCACCTCCATCCCCCGTCCAACATGTTTCTCCAACAAAAGCTCGGTAATTTCGGTTACCGATTTTGTATGTTGGAGCATCCAACAAGTTTTGGTGGCCCTTTAATCGGAAGTCCCACTCGGAGGTGTGCTAGTGCGGTCAGCGCATCTCCTTATGAACAGATTCGGAACAGGATTCCGTCGAAACGCAATAAAAGCAGGAGGAAAACCACACACATCAATGCATAGACTATTGCTCATCATCGTTGAAGATCGGTTGCTGGCTGCGCTTCTTGCCAGGCTTGCGCATCTGAATCTTCTTGTTGGCCATGACAGGAAGCGAGACGCCGCAATCCCAATGCCCATGCCAAATTTGGAAGCATGTGATGTTGTCACCATAGCGAGGGTGACGCGGAACACTGCACAAGTAGAGCCTGCAATAACAAGCATTTGAGCGACACAACATGCTACCAGCGCAAGAAAACCAACCTTTTGTCGCCCTCAGAGCAGGCGTCGCAGTAGTATTTGGTGGTCTTGCGCTTTGGGGAGGCTGGATCGGCGTTCCTCTGAAGCAACGAGCACACTTTACATGCTCGCTGACGGCGTTTGCGCCTGCCGTCAGGGCCGACGTAGATGTCTGGGCACTCAACCATTTGTGGCCTGGAGTACACGGTCGTCGAGGCTGTTGTGGGTGGACGGGGGTCGGAAAGCTGCCGTTCAATGGCTCAAACTCATCGGCCGTGATTTCAAGCAGCTGCACCTGCAACAACTCGAGAAACTTGTCGTGCGCGGGTGGTGGCAGGCCCTGCTATGAATGCAACTATGAATGCGTTCACCAGGGCAACGTCGACAAAGCCCAGGAAGAGCGATTTGTAGTTCTTTTTTGAAGATAAACGACCGCTGGATGCTGTAGCGCTGAAGTCGCAGCTGGTCGTGAACATCAACACCCCCCATCCAGTGTTGCTAATCCGTGACACATTGCGGACAAGACACTTTCACGCTTTCTCCTCCACGAAGACGTCGCGCTGAGTCGACAGGAGTCAGTCAAAATGGCATCAACATCAATACAGAACGGCGCACTTACATACTTTGAACGACTTCCTGCTTCCACCCTCCCCAGAGAAAGTATACAGGCTTGCTGTCCATCCAAGACAGCATAGGCATCACCGGATACTGCTTGGCAACAGCCAAGATTATGTCGCCGCGTTTCCGATCATTCTTCTTGATTGTTTTTGTCTGAAGGACGTGCTTAGGCAAGCCCAAGCGATTGGTCATCACCGTTCCAGCGATGTAAACGTTGCGGTGAAGAAGTTGAAAGGCCAGCTGCACCGATGTGTAAAGCCGATCGGTCACAACAACGCGTCAGTCATTGTCGACGGTGGGGAGCACACACTTCAAGTTGCGCAAGACCGCCGCTCCTCGGGCGTGCGCGTCGAGCTCGGTTGTTTCGTGCTGGTTCTTCCCGCAATACACCTCATTCCTGCATGTCGACGATTGTCCACCATGTGAGATCAACAACGCATTGCACCAGTTGGAACTTCCAACTTCGCACCTGAGGCAATAGGAGCTCAAGGCACAGCACGTCACAAACAACTTGGTTCCCTATTTGTGGGGCTTGTCCTTCAAGAACTGGCGCGTTGGGTTGTAGCGAGACTTGCACGGAAGCATCCCGTCGTCGAAGGAAAGCACGGGTGGTGTGATGTAACCGCGTGTGAACGTGACTTGTCAGCAGTCAATGACGCACCGCACCTTCCAAGCACGATCCGTCGGCGCGCGTGGATCCAGGTTGTCAGTGAAATGAAGATTTCGCATTAGCTCATTGAAACGATTGCGAGGCATGTAGCGTCCGAAAGTACCCGCCGGAATCGCTCCAGCGGCCACCGGCGACCAGTGACGCGACAATCGTTCTTTGTGAGGGCACATCATTCGTGCGATCATCAACCCCACGAGCTTCACGTACTCGTGAGGCTCAAATGGCATTTCACGTTTCAGCATCGAGCAAACCTGTGACTTTGTTTCGATGTTGGCAGTCTTTGTTTTCTTCTGGTTGAGTCTGATTTTCTCGGCGCGACTGTCTATCTGCTGCATGTGGTAGCGATTCGATTCGGCAGTGATTTGTCGCCACAGAGCTTTCGGCAAGAAGTAGAAGAAGAGTGCAATTGGCGACTCCGCGGCTGCTTGCAATGCACTTGGGCTTGGCCCATGAAGCCGTGCATAGAGACCTGGATACGACTGGTGAGGGGGGAATTTGCCGGATCGGTCTCCCAACCGTGCCATCTTTCGGAGACCTGTCTTGTCACGACTCGCTGCCAATGCTTCGCTCTCGGGTAGGTCATCGACGGCGACGGCACCTTCTTCTGCGTTATCTTCCGGATCACTGTATTTAACATCATCTTCATGTCCAATGATGCTGTCCAAGACAGCATCAGTACTTTCGCCTTCATCGTCGTATGAGTCAAAGTCATCACCATCATCTCCGTCCGAGTCGAAAGGACCGAACAAATCTGCACGCGTGGGTTCTCGTGAACTGCTGGACCCTTCGCCATTCGCGTACTGCGCAACATGAGTTGCCATGTTGGCACCTCTAACATTGACAGACAGCGCGGGCCTTGTATGTTGGACACCTTCCGCATCTTCGTCGCAGGACGCTTCGCTGGTGTTGCGTCCGCAGCTGCTTTCGTTGTATTCGGAGCCAACCTCGTCGTTCGCGACATCACCGACCTCGTCTTCGCTCAGTTCTTCGTCCATCTCCTCGTCGATTTCGACATCACCTTCATTGACATCAGCATCGTGGTCAACGGCTGCACTCGCACAGGATCGCACATTACCCTGTGCGGTAACGTCTCCTTCGTACCATAAGCGCTGTCTGCGCTTCGCGCTCGTCGCCTTGACCATCTTCGGAATCAGGGACGGCCACAGAGCTGTCTTTCTTTGTCTCTTCGGCTTCTGGATCCTCAGGATCACTCACTGAGTGTTCGTCGAGACGCACGACAACATGATGACTCATGGTGCTAGGGCCTTGTGTCGGCACGGGCGACGAGACCGGTGATGGCACTGGCGACTGCGGTTCTACTCGTCGACGGGGTCGAAGTCTCTTGGGGGGACGTGCAGGCGGCGGTGGCGGAGCTCTTATCCGTAGACGCGCATAGCGTATCTTCGCCCGCTCGACCAGTTTCTGGCTGCGCGTAATGCGGCGTCCGGGATGCATGCGTTCAAATTTGATGCCAGGAAGGCATCGGAGCGCACAATTATGAGTGGTGAGTGAGGCATCCCTCCGTGGGACTCGGTGTGTCTCTGCACGACCAAACACCTCTCCAAAGCCTAACCCTGTGCACATCGTACCACAGTACCCGAGTGTCGAGAGTTTTATTTCAAACATCTTAGTTTCACTATTGAATCGTTTTTTCGAGCCATTTCCTGTTTTCAGTAACTGAAGGGTAAAGGGGGATATGACGTAATGGGCCAATTGGTCCCATCACATGATTGGCTGAAATGCGGATCATTATCAGCCAATGGGGTCCTTCAGTAGGAGTTGGTACTAATATTACATATGTAGGACATGTAGGTTTTGGTATATTTCTTAGTAGGATATAAGGACCACAGGCCCTGACGTCAGCGGGACGTCAGGACGAGTGAGCGAGGCCAACCTCGCTCAAGCAAGCTTCCTCGACTGCGCACAGCGTGTACGCTGTGGTAACGGGGCTGACCACAGTCCCGTTACAGGTGGCGGGTAGCGAGCGGAACACTTCAACAGAAGCGCGGGGACCAAGTGACACCGCTGGTGTGTTGTTCAGGCACACTTGGCACGATGGGAAGTCGGTATGCCATTCACGATGATCGAGCTTGTACTATCAGTAGAGCGCGCATCACTTGTAAGGCACTCGATGGTGCCGTTCAACCATGTCATGTATGATGGCACCAGCCTCTGCTCGATCTTTATACGGTCACACAAAGTTCTCATGGTTTCGTTTCGGAAGTTCGAGCCTTGGTCAGAAATCAGCACCGTCGGCAGCCCATATCGCTTCGCCCATTCAACAAGCGCGTCCGCGGCGACCTCAGCAGTTCGAGAAACGCTGGCAAACATGTCACAGTTGAGATAACGCGTCTTGCACAACCCGCGCGTATCAGTGGTCGCCAAACCCATCCCCAAGGAACAGATATTCTCAGTGGACTGCTTCGTTGCGACGTGTTGCCACGAATGCTGGGCCATATGGAGACTAGGAATCCACACCTTGCCATCAACTCTGACAATGTTATCGGCATCCATGATGGCTGACGTTGGGACCTGTTTCTTGTACCTCATCTGCGCACGCTTGACGACCGATGACCGAGCAAAGGCATCATTCTCAAGCGGTCGCAGCTGTTGACGTTGCGTCGACCGGCGTGTTCCAGCAGCGTTTGGTCGGATCGACGGAGCGGGGTGCCATCTTGAGACGATATCAGCCCAAATGTTGACATCACCAGCTATCTATTCCAAAAAAAATTGGTGAATGGTGAATCTCAAACCGCATAGCCGCATTGCCCATCGTTGGAGTCGATCTTGTACATGTTTCTTGCGTTTGTTGGCTGGGGCCAAAATGTACAGCAGGTTGGAATGGTCGCAGAAGAGTCGGAATCCAGTTGGGTGCTGACGCAGAGAGTCAAGGTCGGGGCAGACACGCACGATGGCATAGGCTTCCTTTTCCACAATCGCCCAGTTGAGCCCGGCGCCCGAGAACATACCACTCTTGCAGACAATCATACAGTGTGACTGCTTGTCACCCGGCACAACATCGTTCCATTGATCAACTTGAGTCACGACAACACTCCACCCCAAAGCCGATGCGTCGGTTAAGACAGAGATAACTGCGGCAGAGTGGATCTGCGATTTCGTCATGTTGCAAGATGCTCGTGAAGTTGGTGCTCATTCGCTCCATTATGGCCGGCCATATGTTCCCCGAAAGACTTCACCCACCAAGCGCCTTAACGTGGAAAATCGTCGATAAGAAAAAACCTTGAATTCTTATCGACGATTTTCCATGATAAGCTCGACCAATCATATTCGTTCATATCAAGGCTCCGATTTACTTTCCCAGCAAATTACTGCCAGCGCACCTAAGATTTACGCCTCCGAACTCACGCATATTTATATTTTTAAAATTTTGCACTCCGTAAACTCCCTCCAATATTTATGGGAATTAACGATTCTGGATCTGTGACGTGAGTGCTCCAAATGACGTGTGCGGCTAACAAGAATGGCACAAGAGATGAGAATGTGTTGCGTGAAAAATGAAGGTGAATTATGTCAGCGGCGGCGGTCATACAAGATAAACTGCTATGGCGACTTGGTAAATGTTACAGTTAGGACGAGGGGAGTTGGCCGTGGATGAAAGAGCAAGCAGAATTCTCGCTGGCAGCTTGAGCGATGGCGATGGCAGAATGGTTGCTGAAGAATCACGATGCGCAAGCCCCGTAATTGACAACAGCTGCGTTCAACCGCTAGCTGGCTTTTTGTGGACCAAACAGCGTGTCGTGGTAGAACAGCACACTCGTATCGTGCAAGTCTGGGTGACGGTCAAAGTCAACGTCCGATACGTCAGCTTGGATCAGCCGGGCTTGGTAAAGCCGCACGTTTGTCTCGAAAGCGCTTGATTGATGACAGTCCGTGCTGAACGAGATCTGCGCGCTTCTCGATGCCGTTGGAAGCCCTGGCAACCGTCTCGAGGACAACCTGTGCAACCACGTTTCCAATGCCAGCTCCAACAAACACGTCCGTTTCCATAAAACCGATTACTTGAATCAATTTCGTCGTGCTGCTTGCCGTCAACTCCCCTGCGTTCTTGTCGGTCTTTTTGCTTCGTTGCCGAACATCCGCCTTCGTCACGGCCTTGAACATTTCCCACACCGTCGCGTGAGATGAATCGGTGATGTAGCTCGGTGCATATTTTTCAGGATTTCGTGCGCTCGCGATCGCTTTCTTTCTTTTACGCAGCCTTTTGTTCTCCGACGCCAACAAGGGTGGCGGCTCGTACAAGTCTGCTATGATGTTGGCAATCGATTTCATTGTCGTGGCAACATCGTCATCGTCACTCTCCAGTTCTTGGAACAGCTCAATCAGCTCATCGCCCTGCTCTGCTGTTGAAGGGGCCTGGGCGGGACGTGTTGACCCGACTAATGGCTGTGGACTAACACCAGAGTGAACTTGAGACGACACTGACTGTTGCTGACTTGTGGCTGACGTGCTATCTGTTGAAGCCGTCAATGTTGATGTCACCAACGTCACGCGCGTTGCGTCTGAAGAGTGCCGCTTCCTGTAGCGCGGTTTGGGCGCCAGCTTCACGAAAAACCAAGATGGAAGTCGCGCAACGTCTCTTCATGGCCAGCTCAGGCAGCCATAACTGAATATGCTGGCTGGAGTATGTGCACTTGACCATACGCCAGCCAACATGTTCTGTGACGGAATGTGAGCTTGGCTGACCTGTTCGCCGGTCGTGTGTCCCATGCCATAACAGAATATCCTGGCTGGCGTATGTGCACTTGACCATACTCCAGCCAACATGTTCTGTGACCGTCTGTGACTTATGCGTCGGTAGCGTGCTCATGCATGTGGAAGATGAAAACGACAGCTGAACAAGTCAAGGCTCAGATTATTTAGGATCGATATCATCGTGTCTAACACGAACGCCAATGTTGCGGGAGGTCTATGGTTTGGAGCGGTCACCCATGCCTTCTTCGACATCCCGAAGCACGCGCTGGATTGCTTGCGAAGGTTGCTCGAAGAGTTGGTGATCGCGATCGGGCATCTCGTCGAGGACATGTACCTTGTGGGTGATGCCATTTCGCTTTTCCCACCAGCGTTTGATGATGTTTGACAACTTCTGGTGGTGCGTGAAAACATATCCTTGGGTTTAGTTGTCAAATCGCGCTTGCTGACGAGCGAATTCTTGGACGACTACTTCTGCTGCTTGAGCCATCGAATCCTTTTCAGTTCCGCGATGGCTTCTATTCTAACTTGGCTGCCATCGCGCTCTCTGATCTTGTTCGCTAACCTGTGCAAGTTGTCGGCCACAATTGTGGAGTTGCGATACGCTGCGTATCCCTTGAGCTTCTCTTCGTTGATCACAGCTAACTGTGCCATGTCTTGAAGCTGCTTGTTGACTTGAAGGAACTTCGAAGAAAGCTCCTCGCTGATTGTTTCCATCGTTGTAATCTTCTGCTTCAGAGCGTCGAGTTCTTTTGCATGTGCCGCCGCAGCCGCAATAGCGGCCTCCTCCTTCTCCCTCAGCTCGCGCTCGAACTTTTCCTTCGCCTTGCGCTTCGCTTCCTGGGCGAACCTTTTGACTTCTGCCTCCTTCATCTTCAGTCGTTCAGCAAACTCTTTCTTCTCATCTTCCATTGCTTTACGTTGTCTTCTGATCGCACCTTCTTCTTTCTGGCACTTCTTCTCGACTTCGGTTGCAATGCGCAGCTTTTCTTCCAGTGCTAATCGCTGCTTCTGTTCTTCGATAAGCTGCTCAAGGCGGCCGCGTGCTTCTTGGTGCTTGGTGAGTTGTGCTTCAATTGCTTCCCGTTGCTGTTGACTTGCACGCTCACGCTCCTCRATTTCTGCTGCCACTCGTAGCTTCTCTTCGAGCGCCAAACGGTGCTTCTTTTCTTCCACAACTTGGTTTTCAAGTTGACTGCGTGCTCTTTGGCAAGTTGCCGTTTATTCAACGTCACCTGTTGAATTATCCGCCGCCGTCGTTCCTGGTCTTCAAGCGCTCGTTGCGCTTCTCGCACGAGTCTGATCAAGTCGGCCCGGCAACAGCTGTGGAACACCTTACGTGAATGTATCTTCTTGTATGGAATGGGCGCCATGTGCTTCGCATGAGTAAGCACATGGGCCCGAATGATCTCACCTCGCTTGCCTGTCAACGTCACCTGCCGCGCATTGCTCATTTTCGCGTTTGTTCAAAGGTGCCAACTGCAGTAACAGTTTATCTCTGTTTTGCTATTGCACATTGCAATACACTTTGTGGGATAAAATGTTAGCAGCTCACATTCCCAGAAACATTTCCATAATGAAGTCAGGATAAACATCCGAATCAATGCCTCCGTCGCACTATGTCACATCGTGATGACATGTGCATGGGAAGGGTCACTAAACTCTTCCTATATTTTAAGCAAGACAAACAACCGAAGTTGTGCCCGTCACTGTACCTGTCGTCGCACAAGAATGAGTTGTGCATTGGCGGGTCATCGTGTTCGACAACAGGCTTYATACTGAAGCCTTGTAAAACAACCGGCCGAATGCCCGTTCCTGTTCATCGAACAGAGCTTGCTAACACTATGCCCGAGGGCCTTCCCACAACAGTTGTGTCAGGAGAGAACCTGAACAATTTCCCTCTGTCAACTTTCTTCGAAAGCTGCCCACCGCGACACTTCTCGTTCAGAGCACGGCCACAACTAGATTCACCCCCCCCACCAGCGATGAGTGCTAAAGATTCCAGCCCACTGTCGCGCCACTTTTGGTCCCCGGTATTTCCGGTCATTGACAAGACGATCAATGTGGTGATGTGCGTGCGCGACAAGATAATGGCCACCGACGATCCCCGACCGTCGGTGGTGATAATGCGAGGCATGCCTGGAAGTGGGAAGACCACTGCCGCTGCCAAAATTGCGTTCCTGGCCCAGCGCACATTTGGAAGACCAGTCGARATCTGCAGCGCCGATGAATATCTCTACGTTCAAGGCACGTACCAGTGGTCTAGCGAAGACATCGGAGCCGCTCATGAGCGTTGTTTTGCGAGATTTTCGGACTGCTTGGGGCGATGAGGGTTTGAGGTGGTATCGACAACACCAACATTTGCGAATACGAGTTCTGCGTATGTGGCAGAAGCAAGGGCTCGCGGTTATGCGGTGGTGTTTGCGCAGCTTGAGTGCCACGATGAATTGACGGCACATCGGCTGGCGAAGCGATGCGAGAATGAAGTACCGCGCGACGTCATTCACCGGCGCTACGAAAACTTCACTGCCGTTGTGTCCATTGACAACCAGGCGGAAAGAGGCTTCGAAGACGCTCGCAATTTCTTCCGCTACTAACCGCGTCGCGCGTCTAATACCAATCATGTTTGCCGTTCACTTACCTCCACCATGATGTTTCCATTCTCGCACTTGCATACCGCGAACAACCGCCTCTCAAACATATGTCCTCTGCCACTCCGTCCACTTCAAGCGCCCGCACCAACTGCACCAGTCGCCGGTCCTCATCATCAGCGAATTCCGCCATGTGGTCGTTTGTATGGGCTTGTGTATGCCGGATGCACGCCGCAACGCGCCACCCGTCACAAGCAGTGTTCCCCAGATGTGACACATTCTCCTATGTTATGGATGGTCGATTTCACATACTATCACCAAGAGGCTTTGACATGTTTGTGTAACGTGCGGCGTTGCCAACCAGGCTGCCATGACCAACTATGCTGGCTGGAGTATGTGCGCTTGACCATACTCCAGCCAACATGTTCTGTGACCGACTGTGAGCTTGGCTCGGTCGTGGTGATGAAGATGAACAAGCGCGTGATGGAGTGAAGCGAGGAAGTTGCGTATTTGGTTTTGTACTGCGTGGAAGCACTGGACTATGCGCCTGTAAGCAACTAACAAACGACTCTACCACGGACTAGGATCTGCCCTTGGCATTGGCTTTTCGCATTCGAATCTTCCGGCCGTCATCGCGCTTGGTGCCATTCTGCCAACGTTGGTGCCAGATCTGAAAGCACGTCATGTGTGTTCCTTCGTGTGTGCTTCGGATTAGGTCGCACAAGTAGATACGGCATTTTTCGCTGGAGCACTCCACGCAATACGTTCTTGCCTTCCCGATGGCTTCGATTGGTCGGTATAAAGTATCGAACACACCTTACACACACGATAAAGAGGCTTCCCAGACCGCTGCTTATCGTCTGAGACTTCAAGGTGGTGGCTTGTGACTGAGGAGCGAGAGACGCGGGGACTGGACGAGTTCGGCGACATTGCTGGTGATGTTTCCCTGAAATCGGCTTCGGCCATGCTCAACATTTGCTCATGCAACAGTGTCCGGAATACAGCGTGCGTCATTGGCGTCTGGCGCATCGACTTGCAGTACTGGCAGTGCACAATGTACGCGTTCACCAGCGCGATGTCTAAAAGCCCGACGAATAGCGTCATATAGTACTTCTTCGCCCGCAGAGCTCGTTGAACCGAGTAACGCTGTAAACGGAGCCGGTCATGCGCGTCTACGCCGTTCATAAACTTGTTGTAATCGGCCACAAACGCTGGGCAGCCGACGTCCACGCTTGAGCCATTCTTCTCCTTGCGTGTGATGGAAGGCTTGAGCGTGGATACACCACAAACGAGGAATTACACTGGCTTATTGTCAATCCAACTGCAGGCGTACAGATTTGGGAACGCGAGCGATGTCTGCAATCGTGTCAATCCACGCTGCCCAACCAGACGCTTGGGAACGGTCTGGAATGGATACTTGAGATCATTGGGGAACCCGAAGCGTGCTGGCGTGACGGTGCCGATGTTGCAGAACCCATGGCAAACAATCGAACGGCAAGTGACACGCACGAGTACTCGCGGTCAGTCACAACGACGCGCATTTGAGATCTGTCAATCTTGTGCGGTGGCCAGAGCGCCTTCAGGTTGCGAATCACCGCCGCCGGTCCACGGAGCGTGTCGACGTAGCTGGCATCTTGTCGCACGCCGCAACACACCTCGAAGCGGACGAAATAGTTCGCCTCACCGCAGCACGTCGCCAAAAGCTTGGTGCCAAACTTGTGCGGCTTGCTCTTGAGGTAAATGCGCACCGTGTTACGAGAGCTTCTCGACGGAATCACCATCTCGTCAAACGCGACCCACCGTCGAATTATGAGGCCTTGCAGAAATGTGTGCTGCAATGTCTCGACCACTTTCCATGCGCGGTCTTTTTTCGCCATCGCATGCTTATTGTCGCTGAAGTGCAGGAATCGGAAGATGTCGCGGAAGCGTTGTCTTGGCATGAATCTCCCGCAGGATTAGTTCCTTGTGACGTTGACGCCCAATGGCGCTCGATGCCCATTTTGATGGGGCACAAAGACCGCGCGACCAACAGCCCAAGCATCGTCAACATCTCATGCAGAAGTACTTCCTCGAACATGGCCAGCTTGCGCTGGGCTTCCGCAAACTCTTCCGCGGCGACAGCTTTTGAATATGTCCGAAAAATACGTCCTCGAGCTTGGGGGCGTTCGTTCTTCTCTTGTCTGACGCTCGTAGCGATTGGTTTCGACGGCTATGCGGCGCTACAATGACTTCGGCATGAAGAAGAAGAAGAGGTCGATTGGTTGCATAGTCTTCGCTGCTGCGGCTGCTGCTTCCGAGACAACGGGACCACCTTCAAACGGGTTGACGTCTTCGGCACCTTTAATCGTGTCCTCTCCGTATTACGCATTGGTGAAACATCAATAGCCATTTGACGCACCTCGTCGTTCGTGAGCTCTTCGTGGGGGCTGCTAACCCCTCAGAGACCGCGTCCATTTCGTCGTCGTCAACTGTCGTCTGCCTCATTGTTTTCGACGCCCAAGACTTCGTCGCAAGCGATGTCTTCGTATTCGGCTTCACCATCGCTGACGTCGTTCGAGAAACCCATCGCTTTTCTTCTCTGAGTTTCTGGTTCCCCTCGAGCGTAAGCGTTGGGTGGAGCGGGACGAGGACTCTTGGTTTGCGCTTGATCCTGCTCGCATCGTGCTGGTTTCATCTTCGAGTGCGAAGTCGCCGTCGGCCGGCGCAGGACTTGGCACTGGTTCTCCCTCCATCGAAAACTAGTCATCCTCAGGTACCACATCTTCGCCTCTGGTATTTCTTTTGTCGTGTGCCGGCGTGGGACKGGTGCTTTCGGTCCGCTCTTCAGTGGAYGCATCAGCGAYCGTGTTTCYGTTGTCGTTCGCCGGCGCCGGACTGGTGCTTTCAGTCAGCTCTTCGGCGGACGCATCAGCGACTGGGCATGGTGCCCGTGATGTCGTCACGCGAGCTTGTTGCGCCAGGAACTCGTCGATCTTCGACTGGCAGTTCGTAAAATTGGGAGCGGGCTCCCACGTCGCTCATCATAGCCCTTCCGCTTCACTTGGTACTTGGCGCAGTGGCGCTTCCTTCCTTGCTTCACTCTCTTCACGCCAACAATGCGCTCAACGACATACTCTTCGGACGTGTTTGCTCAGTGGCTTGTTGCTT
>NSDO01000132.1:121898-135172 GCA_002286825.1 Lagenidium giganteum
ACCCGCAGTAAGGTTAATTCCGAGGCTCCCATAGTAGCAATAGAAATTGCTTATCGTGGAAAATCGGCGATAAGCTCGGCGCTGGGTGCGTTAAGCAAACATTGGCTTTGTCTGGCTGGTTATGACATGGGTGACATTGAAAGGCGTCTTCGGGCTGCACAAGAGCCTATACAGCCTAAACCAAGCACCTCGAGTATAGTATCAAACGCTTTGTGCATTTCTGGAAAGCGTGAACTTCAAAAGGCTGATCAAAGATTGCTGTGGCTTCGTTGAATGCATGCTTGGAGCTGTTTGCTACATCGCAGTCGATGTTGACGACTGATCATTGCAACGCCATTGCCCAGGTCCAACAAGTCAAACCTGCCCTCAAGCAGCGCTTCAAGATCTCTGATTTAGGGAGGTAAAGTACCTACTGGGCTGGTCAATTGTGCGAGATAGAAAGTGTCGCACTATCTTCATTCATCAAGCAAAGTATGCTAGAACAGTGCTTAAGAAGTTTATTTTCCTCAACGCGCATCCAGCACCAACGCCAAGAGCGCTTGGACACACGCTAACCAAACACATGTGCGCTCAAACCAAAGAAGAGCAGGAATACATGCACACGGTACCATACCGCGAAGCAATTGGGCGTTTCATTTACTTAATGATGGGTAGCCGACCCGATCTAGCCGATTTCATTCGAGAAGTAAGTCAATTCCTCGAGAATCCTGGCAAGCAACACTGGACAGCAGTCAAAAGAGGCTTGAGATACCTCAAAGAAACCGCAAACTACGGCATCACACTTGGAGGACAAGCCAACGTGAAGCTTTTCAACAACACGCAGTACCTCAGTGCTTACACGGACTCCGACTACGCTAGCTGCGCGCTAACACTAGACGCTCAGTCGGAGGATACATCACGATGTTTTGTGGAAGCCCAATCAAGGTTGAAAGAACAGAAACAGACATCTTCACAAAGAGCCTCAGCAGTGACCAATTTGCATCTCTTCGAAAGAAGTTTGGAGCTGACAAGCCACATTTTGCCGTGGAACCATGCCAAATACCCTTTCGATAGAATACACCAAGGTTCCCCCAATAATTGACAAAAAGTACTTTGCAATTGTGAAAATAACAGTCTGGGTGTGAGAAAGTCAGTTGCAAACAAAAGAGAAACATTCAGATTGGAGACGTGTAAATATTGTGACAATTGTGGATGTTGGTTAAGATCACAGTTTTATGTAAATACAAAGCAACGCTGACACGGCCACCGCCAATAGCGGGGTAAATTGCAAAAGTGGCAATCTGTACTGTAACTGATAGCCTCCATGCATTGTAGATTAGGTGAGGCGGTGAAGGGAAACGCAGTCTAGGTGCACACCACAGTGAACTAATTCGACCATTCATTGAATCGCACGTCATATCACACACAAACACTTCAAGTAATATACCTCGTCCAGGTCAAATTCCANTATTTCTTGACAACTGCTCCAGCCACGAATTAGTGATCACCGACCAAGCAATTCGTGATTAGACTTAGCCAATCAGAGGGCTGATCTCACTTATCCTTGAGAATCGTGGTTAGGCTTCAAGCCATCACATACGAATTTGATTGGCTGCCCCGCAGTAAGGTTAATTCCGAGGCTCCCATAGTAGCAATAGAAAATGCTTATCGTGGAAAATCGGCGATAAGCTCGGCGCTGGGTGAGTTAACGAGCGCGCAAGGTTTCCCCACACGTAGTGTTGAATGTTATACAAAATAAATACTGATAATTAATCTGGCAAGTTAACCCCCCGGATACCGCACATAATTGATACACCATTTAAAAACGTCACATATCTACAGTGTAAACACGTGAGTTGACTTGATTATACTATTAAATTCGCTAAAGTACGCGTCATCTAATGAAAAAAGCCGACTTCTATGTGGGAGTGGTTGTTTTGTTACAGTGTACACATGTGTAGGTGATAAATAGAATGTACGCGGGGTTGAGATCGTTGCACTGCACACATGCGAAATGGACTGTCTAATGGGAGTCCACTCTTGTGTCCGTATAAACACCAATTGTGCGGGCTGCGTGCAAGCTAATCTTCAGAAAACGCAAGGTTTGCAAAAAAGAACCAATATTTACAAGGCTTATGTGAAGTTGTCAACCAATCGTGGTAGCATTGGTCGTCGTGTCACTCGTGGCGTCACCCGTGGCGTCACCCATGAAAATCGCGCGGCGCCGTTGCATTCTGTGGGGATTCGAAGATGGAAGAGTCTTTCCAGCTTGCCAGTCCTCATGCCATTCTTCAAAGCATGATTTTCCTTCGTGACGTGCCTGGATGCACAGGTATATGCTGCCGGCAAGTTAGCCCCAAACTCGGCGATCAACATCTGCATGCACACGCACCGTCTGAGCACTCCAGGCAGTGCCATTTCGTGGTTTTCCCTCGCACGTCACCCTCCGCACGCATTACGGAGCATACATTGCAGGCACGATGACGACGTCTGCGCATCATGGCGCCGCTCTTGTCCTTCACGAGCATGAAGTCGTTCACTTCCACTGGATTGGGATCGAACCGTCGTCTGCACGGGGTCGGTGGAGGTGTCGTGCACGTGACTCGAACCATCGCTTCGAAGTCAGCATCATCGGTCGACAACAGCTCCCGTTGAAGCGTCTCGAAGAAGTCACGACGTGAGAACCCCTTGAGGCTGCCTTTATGACGTTTGTGCTCACGATGAATGATATAGGCATTCACTAGTGCCATATCAACCAGCCCAAGAGAGAGAGAGTTTGGTAGTATTCTTGAATCGGCAAGTCAGTTGAACTGAGTATCGCTGCAGACGCAGCTGATCATGAATCTCGACCCCACCCATCAGGTCGTGATAGTCCTTTACAAGCTGTGGAGCAGAAACTTTCACTTTTCTCCCGTCACTTTGCGATCGATCTGTCACATCCGTACACTGTCAGCAAGCAAGCGCCAAATTTTGATGGCACATGTGTACAGGATGCACATACCGACTTCGACGAGACCCTTGCTGGCACCTGTTGCCAGCGGATGCACAGGTTTGCTGTCCATCGACGACACTGCCGTCATGAGTGAATTGTCGTGCTGGACTGCAATTTTGAACGCTCCACGTACGACTGTCTTGGGTCGCCTCGCTTTTTTGTCAATGATGGCCTTTGGAAAGCCCAGTCGGTTCGTTTGGAACGTGCCCAAGCAGTAGATGTTGCGCCTGTACAGCTCCTCTGCCAACTTCACGGATGTGAAAAAGCGATCTATCACCACCAGGTGTCAGTCTGACGTGGCTGACGGCAACAATGCTTCCAGGTTTCGAAGGACAGCACTCGGTCCAGCTTTCTTATCTGTTGCAGCTTGTGTGGAAGCCTTCTTGCCGCAATAAACCTCCAACCTCACAAGTGTGAGCAACAACAGCAACACCGTTGACGCATCGATGACTGCGCTTACCGCAAGCGGTATGCTGTCTTGGCACAGCAGGTCAGAAAAACCTTTTGTTCCCCATTTATGGGGCTCATCTTGATGTAGACCCGCGTGCGATTTAACCGTGATCTCGACGGGATGATTTCTTCGTCGAATGACAGCTTCGGCGGGACAGGCATACCGCTGCGAAACGTCTTTTGGAGGCAGTCAAGAAGAGGGCGGATTTTCCAAACGCGGTCGTTCGCCGCACGCGGGTCGTCGTTGTTCGCAAAGTGCAGGACGCTGGTGATGTAATTGAATCTGCACAGATCCCAAGTGAGTTATAGAACGCAGCGTAACACAAGACATCGCTTACCGGTTGCGTGACATGTACTCTCCAAACGTTGCTGCTGGAATAGCACCAACTTGAGTGGTTCGCCAATGGTGAGACAACAGTCGCTTTTGTGGGCATAGCATTCTGGTAATGAGCAGGCCAAATGAATACGACGATTTCACGTGGCGTGATTGGCGTTTTCGCCTTGAGACGCTCGCGCCCGGACTTGACGGACTCCACGATGGCATGCGCATTACTCTTTTTCCGCTCACGCTGACGCAGCACGGTTGCGCGTGCCCGCTCTTTGCGTGTTTGAGCTGCGTACCGATTCGACTCAACAGCTATCTTGCGCCAAAGCGTCTTCGGTAGGAAGTACCAGAAAATTGAAAGTGGTGATATTGCTGACGTCATGGCTGACTTCGACAGTTGTGGACCCTTCCGTGGAAGTCCGGGATGCGCTTGTGCTTGGGCAGGAAATCGCAACTTGTCTACACCGTATGCATACACTATCAACATTTGCCAATCCTTTGCATGCACTGTAGACATGTAACTCATGGACAGCGTCGCCATCGGCAACGTCCCCATCGTCAACGCTGGTGGCGTCGTCATCTGACAGATACGTCGGGTCATCCCATTTGCTGGACACGATGTCGCCATCACCGCTCTCGCCATCAGATGGCAGTGCGTCGTAGTCGTCCAACTGAAGTCCGTCGTCAAGTACAATATTGGCGTCGCGCTCGTATGTTTCCTCGTCGCATTGAAAGGCCGTGCCATCGTCAACGTCATCGTCACTCCCATCATCACTGACGACGTCGTTTGGTTTGGTGTCACTGGCCACAGCATTGGCTTCCGCGTCCGGCTTACGCGTTGTCGGCGCAGTCGTTTTCGTTGTCGTCATCACGACGTCCTGCCCCAGCTCCATCGCTGGTGTCAAGTTCACATCCGTTGCCATCAATTCCATTGCGACCACGTCTTCCATGTCACATCCACAGGCGTTGGTGGCAGTGTCGGCTCCACTGCAGCTTCCCCATCGGTCTCGCGTGGTCCAAGCACACCCAGGGCGACAGCATCCGTCGACGCGTGTTAGTGACGAAGCGGGTCTTCAGATCGCGCTTCTTTGCGTCACAAGGTTCGCGGCTGCCTGAGGGGGTGCCTCGTTCTGCTTGCTTCTTCTCTTGACTTCACACTGTGTACCCAGACCGCGAAAGGGGTTCGGTCTTCACAATCCACGCGTGGGTCWTGCCGTGGAAGCACTCGCTGCTGTTGCGGCTTGGTGAACGCRTTCGATGGACTTGTCTTCAGCGACGCGTTCTGTTGGGGTCTTGTACCGCGGATACTTCGACGAGGCAGAAGCAGGTTAGTTGTCGGAGGTCTAGTTAGCTCCCTTGTTAATACGCGTTCTAGTTCTTCGTGTACTTTAACGTGCCCTCAGCTTAGGCACGGGGTTAGTGAGAGTCTTCCGCTTCCTGTCGCGCTCTCCTGCTCTGCCTGGCCTCCCGCGGTGGGCTCAGGACACTTGGGGGGAGACGAGGGACTTGAGTGGTTGCTGGAAAGTTTGGCTCTGATTGTTCTGTTTACTCTGGACCTCTAACCCCTGATACTTGATACCCTGTCCTACCTGACATGTCCTATATGGGAGGTATTGATGCAGTAGATATACCGGCATGGTGCCGGAATATATCTACCAACCACCCGAAATATAGTACTTATTTATCTGCTACCACCGTCGAGGATTCGCGGAAAGTTCCAGCGCCACTTCGCCACAACCGCCCCTGTCCTGGGTGTACTTCCGCCTGCAGGGAGGTCTCGCAGGACACCTCGGCCGTCCCAACCGCCGGTCATCCGCATCCTTCCCGTCGTCTTGTTCGCGTTCATCCTTCGCGCACTTTTCCAATCCTCCGTCGACACGCGTATCTTGAACCCCAGTCCTCATGCCGACTGCACGCAGCCGTGGCCAGCGTCGAAGCTCTCGCGCCTCCGGCGGATCTCGGGCAAGCTCCGGCACCGGCCAGACGTCCCACGAGCGCGACGCCAATACCTCCGAGGCATCCCATGACACCGCTCCCGCCAGTGCTGCTCGCGAGGACGACGACGACGAAGCTAAGCGCCGGGCGGGCGATGAAGAAACCAAACGCGCGGAGCCCGATCGCGCCAGCAGCCATGAGGAAGCTCCGGGAACACGAACTTCTCCCCCAGTGATCGACCTGTCTTCTGACTCCGACGAAGCCGGAAGCTCATCTGCCGCTCGCGCCGCCCCTGCACCTCCGTCTGCCCCCGCGCCCACCGCCACAGTCGACGCTGGAACCAACCCGATGCTGTCCCCCGCGAGTTGCCGCGCCTTTCTTGACGCGATTCGTCGGTTGTGCGCCGATGCTGAGACCGTGTACCGCGATGGCGTCTTGGTCGACGCTGTTCTGCAGAGCATTTGTCCGTCTCACCTCGAGCATGTCGCGTCCAGTTCGCTGTTCCGTGGTGGCTGCTGTTTGTGTGTGGGCCGCGACCTCTTCGAGACCGCGCGGGATGAGGCTGACCGACGCCAGAAGGCCACCGCGTTGCAGCTCGCGAAGACCCAGCAGGCTCTCCGAGCGGTGCGCGAAGAGGTTGACGCGATTCAGCTGAGGAAGGATCGTGCCGACCAGGAGGTTACGCGAAACCATCGCGCGGCCGTGACTCTTACCGCGGAATGTGAGGACCTTCGAGCTTCCTTGAAGACGAAGCAGCAGGCCGTGGACGCGTTGACGGCGGAGCGTGATACGCTTCGTGATCGCGACGCGCAGAACGCCGCTCTGATAGCTGACTACGCGCAGCAGATCGCTTCTCTCACCGCTGAGCGGGCTGCGGCAGCGACAGCGGTGACGGCTGATTGCGACGCTCTGAAGGCTTCGGAAGCGCGTATCGCCTCCCTTGAAGGCGAGCTTCAGACCGCAAACGCCGAGGTGACGCGATTGCGAGCGGTGGAGGCAGCCGTACGCGCGATCCAAGCCACCATGACCGGGATGCCTGCGCCTACGCCGCCGGCCCCCGTCGACGTGACGCCCTCCACGACTCCGGCAACTTCGAGTAAGCGTCGGCTTCCCGCTCGGTCGCCCCTCCTCGTGCATCCGCACGCGCGGCCTCGAAGCGCTCGAAGTCTTCCGTTGGCACCACACGTTCGCGTTCGCGGTCTCGTCGTTCTTCACCCGGTCGTCACCATTCGACGCGACGTGCCTCGACCGGTTCGCCCCCTCGTTCGCGTTCGCAACATCGTGTGTCTTCTCGGTCGCGTTCCCGTTCGAGTTCTGCTCGCGCCCACCGACTTCTGGATTCTCGGGACTCGTCTCCTCCTGCCGACGTGCGCGCTCATCATTCTCCCAGCCCTGACCCGACGATTCGCGAACGCGTAGTTCCTACTCGCGATAACCGTTTGTTGCCGCGACCTTGGTCACTTCGCCTCCCGGTGTCGTCTCTGGGTTCGTTGATCGAGGACGTGGTGCGTAGGTGGTTGCTCCCCACTCCCAACATGTTCCCCTCGCGTCCGCGGCCGCGCTTCGACGTGCCACCGTTCGTCCCATCGGTGGTTGTCCGGATGATCTACCGCGGGAGCCCGTGGAACGATTTGTCGACAGAGCCGACGCCCATCACGTACAACGCCCGTGACGACCGGATCCTTCAGCTCCACGCGCAGGTGTCAGCCTTCCTTCGCCAGCACGCGTTTGCCCTCTGGGAGCAGACCCACTACCTTCGCGTCGACGCGGCAACTTCCTTGGGTGGACAGCTGATTGCGGAGCGTGATGCCCGCATCCGCGCTTGTCGGGACGCGTTGGGYGAGGTTATCGAGGAGGCGCTCGCGCTAATGAAGACTGGACACTGCGACTTGGATATCTTGTTGGACCTGTCTGCTCTTGTGCCTCCGCGCGATCCGATCGAGTGGTTCCCTGTATACGCGGCTAGCCCCAGCGACGCGTTACTGGCCGCGATGTTGATTCAGCTGGATAGCCAAGAACCGTCACGGTTGTATCATCGTAGCGCCGACCATCAGCATCCTGCGCGTGCCCCTGGTGTCTTCTCTCGCGTAAATCGTAAGTTTGTTGGGTCGTCATTCGGCAGCTCGGCGACGCCACCTAGAGACAGTGACACGGATTAAGCGCGCAGTCGAATATCATATCTTGCTGGTGTTTGTGCGCGTTCCTTCGGCTTCTGATGACGCACRGATGCGAGCGTCGGAATGGTACGTCCCTCACGTGGAGCAACATGCCCGCCGAGCRGTACGCGATGCCCGAGACGCGTAACGACCGCCCCTGATGTGCCCGCTTGTCGCCACCTTGGCATGCGCGGAATGGCAGCAACCGCAATAACATGGCGGCGGGTCTCGTGGAGGATCCGGGAACAACGCGTGACGCAACGACGCGAGAAGCCGGAGTATGTGATGGTTGCGCGTGTGGCCAGGTGACCCAGCCGTCGAACGGTGTCACCCGTGTACAACGGCAGCCGCAACGACGTGGGCGTGATCGTCGCGAGGAGTCTGGCGGCCACTCATGACATTCAATGACGGCGACCTTAACAGCGTGGTCGTGAGTATCGCGAGGCGCCCGACGGCAACGCTTGGCACGGTATCGCGTGATCGCGATGCAACAATCGCGTGAGGCAGCAGCCATACCGAGCGGCAGCAGCACGCGAGGCCGGAAGACCGTGGAGACGGCGAGTACGGGTGGCAGGGTGGCGCGGGCTGGCAGGGTGGTATGTCTGCTTCCAAGGTAGCAGGCACACTGAGCACACGCGACACGCAGGACGCGCGGCAACAGCCCATGGGCACCCGTGTGCCGGTAACTCGGCTCGCACCTGGATGACGGCAGCTGCAACCACATCTTCTTCGAGCATCGCGAGGAATCGTCGGCGACGCGCGACGCTGGGTATGGCATCGCGTGGTGGAGGCGTAGCGACGCGTGAGGCCGAAGCGTGTCGGCGCGTGGGGACTGCGGGTGCGGGCGACCGGGTGGCGCGCGTTCACCACCACGGTGGCACATATGCAGAACACACGCGGCGCGCCAGACGCGATGGGATCATCTATGGACACCCGTGTGCCGGCACCTCGGCATACACCTTGGTCACTGCGTCTGTGGTCCCGTCGTCTTCAAGCGAGGCAGCGTTCAAGCCCGGCGGTTGGTCCGGGCGAATGGCGAACGCGAGCGACGAAAGCGGCGCGGTCACCGCATAGGGCAACAAGCGCACCAGACAGCAGCGGCACGCGATATCGGGAACGCGCGACAACGCCACTCGCGTCGCTGGAAGCACGCGAGGCAGCGGGTGTGAGCGATTGGGTAACGCCCCTCCACCRCAGGGGACACACCGAGCAGCACATGGTGCACGGGACGCGCGGCGGCCGCCCATGGTGCGTCCACATGCCAGCCCTCAGCGCGTACCTTGATGATGGCAGTTGTATCTACGTGGTCGTGAGTCTCGCGAAGGATCTGGCGGCGACGAGTGACGCTGGAGCCTGTCCGCAAAGTACGACCCTGGGGCACGGCATCGCGTGATCCAGACGCAACGACGCGGGAAGCAGCGGCACATCGAGCTGTGGCGGTACGCGATATCGGGGACGTGTGAATACGAAAGGTATGCGCGACAGCGCGTGGGAACAGCGGGTACGGGCGACAGGGTGGCGCGTCCACCTCCAAGGCAGCAGACACACCACACCCAACGCGCACGACGCGCAGGACGCATGGAAACAGCCCACAGGGCACCCGTGTGCCGACACCTCGACGACGGCATCGCCGTGTCATCTCGAGCCTCGCGGAGCATCCCACGGCGACGTCGGATATAGCATGGGGACGACGTAGCAACGCGAAGACGGCGCCCGAGCTCAGTGGTTAGTCCGCGCGAACGGCGAACGCGAGCGACGGAATGGCGACGCGACCGCATAAAGTAGCAAGCGCACCGACGACGGCGGCACGCGGCGCCGGGAACGCGTGGAGGCGGCAGATGTCGACTGCAACGCGTGACGTTGGGAAATGGTATCGCGCGGTGAAGACGTAGCAACGCATGAGGCTGAAGCGCGATGGCCGCACGTGGGTGACGAATGCTCGGCCGGCAGACCTGGTCATTTCACGCGTGACGTTGGGGAATGGCATCGCGTGGTGARGACGTGGCAACGCGTGAGGCTGAAACGCGAGGTCATTTCGCGAAGACGGCGCCAGAGCTCAGTAGCTGATCACCGTGGCAATGGAGGCACCTGACACCAACAACACCGTCGACGCGTACATGGTCGTCGGCATGAGGGGACGCGTAGTGCGAGTCGCAATGAGACTTGGGAGCCAACTTCGATTCCTGATTCCGCCGTCGCGCGGTCGGAAGCCTCGCGCGCCCGACGTTCGACCGCAGCTTGCACTAATTCGTTCGCGTGACTTCGCGCGAATTGGTACGACCTCTGAATGTTGAATCGCCATCTCCGTGCATCGCGATCTCTCACTTCTTCATTTCYTACTGACAKCGTCGACTCCAGMRTGGAACGTGCGTCCCAGCCATGGACCAGGAAGAATGGCGTTTCTTGTCGCGTGTTGTCCCAAGAGGKGTTAAGCGCGAAGGCCAACCGTTCGGCATACKCGTCCCAATCGCGTTGGCCGGCATCAGAGACGTACAGCTTCATTGCCCGCGTGATCGTCTGGACTTTTCTCTCCGCGAGTCCGTTTGCCTGTGGCCGATATGCGAGTGTCGCACGTTGCCGTTGACCCAGGATCCGGTTGAACGCGTTGAAGAAGTCCGACATGAAGCCTGGTTCGCGGTCGTGYCGGATATACTCACTTGCACCGRACCGTCGGAAYACAGCCTCCTCATACGCTTCGGCAAYRGTTTGTGCTGAACGCGATGACGAAGCTTTCGCGATGATGAAGCCCGAGTGCGCGTCGACGAAGACTAGCAGCTCCGTATTCCCCGCGTGTGACGCTGGTAGAGACGGTATGTGGTCCMTCGCGATGACCTGAAATGGCCGCGTACCGACGATGTTCCCGGGTGACACTCCCCGAACTGTGGGATGTCCCTTGCCGGTCTCGCAATCCGTACAAGCCATGMTGAAACGTTGGACTGACGYGAACATGCCTTGCCAGTAGAAGAAACGCCGGACTCGCGCATACGTTCGGCCGATCCCTTGGTGTCCGCCCTCCAAGCTCGTGTGGTAGTGGTGGMGGACGTCGTCGTGAATYGTCRTCGGCAGCACGAGTCGAAGMTGAACGTCGCGTTCGTCACTATCCCCGCTGCGTGTTGTTGGTGCGCGCCCCACGAACCACAGCACTCCCGTCTCGTCTAATTCGAATTGGTTCGCGATTCGACCGCACTTCGTCGCAGCGCGTTCTTCCAGAAGGTCGGACTCTCCACGCAGAAACGTTTTCAGGTTCGCGATCCAAAGTTCTTCGTCCTGTGCGCGGCGAATTCCGTCCATCCGGACGCCGGCGATCTCCGTCACTGTGTTGTCGCCTCCTCCAGTTCCTTCGCCGGCCGCGTCCTCTCCTACTCCCGAGTTCGTCGGGCTTGTGTTCGCGCGTTGACGTCGCGTTTGGACAGTTGCCACAACCATCGGCATTGGCTTCTCGCGGAGTTCTGGGGCGCCATCGCCCCTGTCGGACTCGAGGTCTTGCGGTGGTTCTGTGGCGACTGTTTCACATGTCATTGTGGCCGCGCGGACCTACGCCGGCTTCTCAAGAATGATCTCACCTAGTCGATTGAGTGCCACCAAGCCCTCCACGTCGTCTTGTGTGATGATGGCTTCGCCCCCCTCGCGTTGGCGTGCACGTCCTGCAATCCAGTCTGCCGCTGCATTAAACTCACGTTTGACGTGGAGCAGTTGGCAACGCGGGATGGTTACTAGACGTTTGGACACCGACGCGTGGAGTAATTGGAGGCCTGGTGACTTGCATTCCATTTCCCCGAGAAGTTGTCGTACAACCAAATTGGAGTCTCCGCAGAGGATCAGGTCTTGTACGTGATGTTTCGCGGCTAAGGCTATCGCGAGGCCGATCCCACGGTACTCCGCTTCGTTCACGGTTGCGTCGTGGAAGTATTGGGCGCCGCGGAGATGACCCTCCACGCCGGTAGTTCCCAGAGCACGGCGGCGCAGGCGCCGCCCGCTCGCTTCGGCTTGGCCGAGCCGTCGAAGCTGGCTACGAAGACTGTGGTCCCTGGTGCAAACGTCGGGACAGGCATGCATGGAGGAATCCAGCGACCTGTTTTCGTTGGCTTGATCGCTGTGACTGCTTCATCCACCCACGCCCGCGGAGTGAAACTAGCAGCCAACAGTCCCAACACGTTGTCCTCGGCGGCCACCGTCTTCGTCACTTCGAACGTCCATGAGGAGAGGAGGGCAGCCCATTGTGCCAGCCGCCCCTGTAAGCCCTTAGAGCGCATCAGCCAGGCGAACGTGTATGTTCGCGTGACCACCCGAAGTCGCCGTCCGTGGAGGTGGCGTTGGCAGACGTCGAGCGTCCGGAGCAACGCGAGGACCTCCTTCTCGACTGSATGGTATGCTAGCTCGTTGTCCTTGAGGACGCGACTGACGAAGCGAACGGGCATCAGGATCTTATCGTGCTCCTGCATTACCGCACTCGCGATTGCCCAGTCGTTCGCGTAGAGCACGATTACGACATCTTTGGTCGCGTCGAAGTGCTTCAAGATCGGTGCACTGACAAGCTTCGCCTTCAGCTTCGCGAACGCGCGGGTAGCCCCGGATAAGCGCGGGTGGTCAACCTGAAGTGAGTAGTGTTCTTCCTTCAGCTCGTAGAGGACGGTGGCGTACACCGCGAAATCCTCGATGAAGCGGTGGTAGTAGTTCAGACTGCCGAGGAAGCTTGGTCCAAGTACTTCGGTTTCGCGTGAAGACCTTCCGCACTCACCCTGTGACCCAAGTAGTCGACACGCTGTTTGCCCCAACTACTCTTGGGCACGCTACTGGAGAGCCCCCAGTAATCACACGCGTCCAACAGCGCATCGACGGCTGTACAGAGTTCGTCCCAGCTTCCGCGTCCGATCAGGATGTCGTCGATGTATGATCGGCGCCCCAATACGGACCKCGTGTTCGGGTCCGTAGGGACTCCGTGTACGAACACGTCCTCGCCCGTCTGCAACATTGCGTCGTCGCGATCCTCCGGCTCACGTAGCTTCAAGACTCCGGATAGCGCGTTGTCGATAAGTCGTTGGTAAATCTGTGGCGCATTCTTCAAGCCGAAGGGCATACGCTTCCACTGGAAACGTCCAAAAGGGGTGATGAACGCAGAAATGGCCTTCGCGCGTTCAGTCATCCGGATGACCCAGAACCCACTCGCCATATCTAGGGAGCAGAACCAGAGAAATTTGTCCAGGTCCTCGAGCAATGCGTCGAGAAGTGGCATCGGATACACCATGAGCCGCGTCAAGGCGTTCACCGCGCGATAGTCGATGCAGAGCCGAATATCCACTCCGTTCTTCTTCACGACGATGACGATCGGCGAGGCCCACGGCGAGGTCGATGGTTCGATAATATTCGCGTTCAGAAGACCTTTGATCAGTTGAAAAACCTGCTCGGAGAACTGTGGTGGAATCCTGCGAACGCGCTG